>JAVQJD010016247.1:0-27801 GCA_036023655.1 Nannoperca australis | reverse complement strand
TCACGGTATCTCTGTGCATTCAAAATGCCATCAATAAAATGCACCTGTGTTCGTTGTCCATAGCATACGCCTGCCCATACCATAACCCCACCGCCACCATGGGCCACTCGATTCACAACATTGACATCAGCATTCAGGGATTCATCTGTGAAGAGAACACCTCTCCAAAGTGCCAGACGCTATTGAATGTGAGCATTTGCCCACTCAAGTCGGTTATAACGACGAACTGCAGTCAGGTCAAGACCCCGATGAGGACGACAAGCATGCAGATGAGCGTACATAGAAAAAGTTTTAGCTTTTGAGTTCAGCTCATGTAAAATTGGAGCAAAAACAAAAGTGTTGCATTTATATTTTGGTTCAGTGTAATAAAATAGTTTTCCTCAGTGCATCTGGAAGGGCAGCACCAGGATCAGTCAAGGAGCTGACTGATTAGTAAATCAGATGCTGAATAACTAAGCAACTGCAAACTCAATAAAAACTGCAGCGCACATATACACAAAGCCATTTTCTTGGTAAGTCTGGCCCTTAGTCTTTGTCTTTATGTTTTTTATGGCAAGTCAGGCAGTAAACTACACCTAGTGTAACCTTGACTTTAAAGTGTTGATGTGTCACTCTTTTTTTTACCATGGATATCATTTTTAGTCTTGATGTGGTAACTTAGGTTTTAATTCCTGAAGCATTGAACTTACAGCGTGCCTCCATTGTTGAGGGAGTTGGAGCTAGGTCTGGTCTGTGGCTGGGACTTGGCATGGGATTTGGGCTGGGGCTGAAGCATGCTGGGAGGCTCCATACTGTTTAACATCATAGGCAGATCTTTCTCCTGCATGTGAGTCAGAGGCAGCAATGGCTTAAAAAAAACCCCGACCTTGCACTGTGGAGGAGAGACGGATGGCAACATGCTGAAGACAGAGAGGCAGCAGGCAGAATATTGCTGGTACCGTGTCTGACAGTGGGGGCTCAGTGCCACCCAGATATGGAGACTTGGGCCAGAATATTAATTTCTCGCAGTCATGCTTGTATGTGGTACATCTGTGTGTGTGTGTGTGTGTGTGTGTGTGTGTGTGTGTGTGTGTGTGAATGGAAACAAACATGCACCTGTACAGGAATTGTGCAAGGTTGCAAATAACCACCAGCCAGCAGCCAAATGCAGGTTGATCTTTAACTGTGGCTGCTACGTGTGCCTTTATTACAAGTTACTTTAGCATGTAACCAATTAATGGATGCTTTTATGCTGAAAACATTCAATTGGTAGATTTTGTAATCCACCAGTGAATGTCTGGTGGATACAAAAGCAGCTTCTTGCATGTGTGTATGCATGCAGGCATACAGTCAAAGTGTGTATCACTGTGTGCTAGCATAATATACGTGGGCACATGCATATAGGTTTGTACTACTGCATCCATTGTGTGTGTGTGTGTGTGTGTACTGTGCAGACATGTGTTGTGGATGTTGTACCTGGGAGCCTGACGTGCTCTGTTGCTGCTGCAGCTGCAGCCTCCGTGCTCGATTCTGCTTATAGTAGTCGAAGATCATCAGGGCCGCATAAACCTTCCCTACTGTCAGTTCATTGGCTGAAGAGGTGAGGAGAGGAGAAATGATGGAGGATGGATGAAAGTACAGGAGAAGAGAGAAAATTCTGCTGACTCATTCCTCCCTCCTTTTTTAGCCTTCTCCCTAATGGTTTAGTTTAAACAAAAGGACCTTTCTACAATGACTGGTTTAAATCTATTCACAGCAAGTGATTCAATTAGATTTCTAATGCAACAAAACAAGATTCTTGACCAGCCTGACTGGAAATGCCTGTGTAGTTAGGTGGTGAACACAGTTCTTACCAAAAGGTGGCAGCAAAGCTCCCAACCACAAAGTAAGTCCTGTCTTTTTCAAGGACACATGTTGATGCACACATACACACAGGTACTCACACACAGCACTCACCTGTGGCCATTACTAGACAGCAGAGACTACAGCTAAAAAAGTTAAACCAAGTTACAGTGACATGAGTACCCCGCTGTAACTCTATCAGAACTTTCAAAGTTCTATCACAACGCTTTAGTGTCTTGGAAATTGTATTATGTTCTCAACTTTTCACCACATCAGGATATCATTTGGAACACCTTGTGTGAAAATATGAGGGAAAAACTTCCATAATAACTATAATAAGATTTCACCCAAAGGGAAAATTTTGGGGAATTCAAAATTAGATCATATAAAGTGGCACAAAGCCCCTTTCAATTCTGTTTTATGAACCAGATCAGATAAAATTCATTTTAAAATCTTGCATAACATTTACCCATGAAACATTTCCAAATGACATCGATATTAAATGCACCTTCTGTGGCACTCAGCCTGAGACAGTTGTGCATTTATTTTGTCACTGCCCCTCCTCATCTTTGTTTTGGGGGAGATGTGTTTAGGACTGGACATTCTGTAACGGTTATGCCTCAAGACATTATTACTACATTTTAATCTAATAATAAACCTTTAAGTTATATGGAAAATCTTATACTTGTAGTTTTCACACACATAAGGCAAGAAGACCTTCCCAAGCCTTAATATCTTTCTGGTTGCACTAAAGTGAATGCACACTGTTATACTGTGTATGTATAAATACTTTCATTTCTATAATTAATTTCATGTATTTACCTTTTCATATTTAATTTGATTGATATTTATTTTCTTTCACACACTAGAATTTTGAATTATACAGGACTGATCATCCCATGTCCACCAGCTGAATGTCTGTATGTTTAGAATGTTCAGTAAAGAAATAAAAAAACGGCAGTATTTTCTCCGCTTAAAAGGAATCGTTGTTTAACTTTGTTAAAATCACCAAGGTTTCAATTTGTAATTGCAGCAGCTGTCTTAGAACAGTGGACAGTAAGGCCAGGAACAGGCTTCATCTATTCAGAAAGAGAGACTGCACTAAGCTACACAAGCTACAGAGACTAGCCAGGACGTGACATCATGACTTTGGTCTTCTCTCCATTGTGTCTTAGCACTACACTGTTGGCTTTCTGAGTCATTTGATATGTCGTTGTTTCATTTATTTTTCAGTCAATGACAGATGGTGAAGAGGTGGCTAACTCCAAGGCATACTGTGTAATAACCCTGAGACATTCAGTACTTAATGATGTACAGTCCTTTATGAACATGAGAATGAAAATGTACAGTTTCACATGAATACAACTTTGTTCTGATAGTGTGTTAGAGTTCAATGAGTAAGAGGCTGCAAACACACAGTAAAATCAGTGCCATGATTATTAAAAAGATGTATCCTGCATTATCAGGAGTGTGGTGACCTGTTGCCTGCTGTTTAGTAGTGTATAGCAGTGTTGTCTGGCTCTGTTACTCATACTCACCCCCTCTCTCTCCCTGCAGGCACCCCTTTGGTTATGTGGCAGCGTTAGTTTCTCCTCGCTTCCCTTTTGTTTATTTCATGCACATTCACATACCATTCTCGCCCTTTTCCCATGCCTTTTGCTGTTCTGCTATGTACATCATTTTAGTTTTATGAAATAAATGACTTGATCTAATCTTTGAAATGGTGTCATGGCTGTAAGAGCCAAGTTCTGACAAGGAGATTGGCCAAGCTCAAAATGCAGATAATGGTGAAATCCTTACGTTTGTGTGGCGTCACCAACAGGTCCATGGTCTTTTGAGAGAGGTTGGGCCACACTGTGGACAACTCCTTCTTTAACTCAGCGTCAGATAATCGCTGGGCTACCATGCCTGGGAATCCAGAGAGATTGAAGGACTTTATTAAAATCAACTGTCAATCACAGCAACAGATAGTGTTTTTAAATACAAAAAGGGAAAAGTGAGAGACAGACAAAGTGACAAAAAGCTCTTCTAACTAGTTCATTTAAATATACAATGCAAAGCAGTACATGAGTTGCTCCTGAGACAAGCCATAATGAGAAATCCTCATTAAAAGTGCAGTGAAGCCAGGAGAGATACCCAGCACAGCACAAAGCCTCCTAATGAGTCCAAATGGGAACCAGCTCTGAGAACCATAAATAGCGGCTGGCTCTTCTGTCACAATGAAGGTGGCATTTTACATAACGGTGAGGAGTGTTTTGGAATGTGAAGACATAATTCAAGACTTTTGCTTTTACTGCATTTAAAATGTTATTTGGTAACATTTTAAATGCATTAACAAACTGGCGTTACTTGTTAAAGTTGCCATGTCAAATGAACCTTTTTCAGTTGTCCATGAGATGTCAATCATACATCAGATGGAGGACATAAAAAAGGTTCAAGTTTGGTCAGGGCAGCGTTACCACTGTTTTTATGTTAATGGTGTAAGCTTACATTTTGTCACTATATATCCAACCCCTTGTATCATTTGCATATCATGTTACTTTAGCTTAGTTTAACAGTTAAACATTGTATTAATCAGTAAGGTGTTAGAAAGACGGGCTACAAGCCTGACCTGCTCTGCCCTTACATACAAGGGTGCACACAGCAGAACAAGCTGAACATGCTCTGAAGGTCTACATTTGTAATCATGGGTTACAGTGTATTTGATGTCATGGCACATGACATCACTACTTCTTTATTTTCTTTTAAATGTCTGCTAAAACACACCTTTTTCAAATGACGCGTATGACATTATCTCTTCTACTGTTTAACTGTATTATGGTCTCTTATTATTTATGTAAGCACTTTGTAACTATGTTAAGAAACGAGCTATACAAATCACATTACTCTTTTTATTGTAAGTAGTAGTAGTAGTAGTTTGACCTTCAAGAGTAACCATATGACCTGCTATTTGTCAGCATGGGCTGGGTTCAGACTCAACACAACTCTGTTGGATCTATAATTTATTATTTATTCAATTCAGTTTTATTTCTATAGCGCCACATCATATAAGAATTTATCTCAGAGCCTTTTCAAATAGAGCAGGTCTGGACCGTACAGAAACTAACCAGCCTTTATAGCCAAAAACCTAGTTCTGTTATCCACTTTCCAAGGGTCTCCCATGATATCTCCACCCAGATGACTAACCAACATCCAACTTCTAGCTTAGGCAAAATCCAGATCTGATTATATTAATTATCATGCACTTACAGTGTGTTTCTAACCCTCTTAAGATGCCCATTAGTCTGTTAGACCCTATTGCAACTAGGCTGCTTAAAGAAGTTTTACCCTTAGTTAATACTTCTTTTCTAGATATGATCAATCTGTCCTTATTAAAAGGCTATATGCCACAATCCTTTAAAGTAGCTGTAATTAAACCTCTTTTTAAAAAGCCCACTCTTGATCCAGGGGTTTTATCAAATTATCGACCCATATCTAACCCTTCTTTTCTCTCTAAGATTCTTGAGAAAGCTTTCTAAACTACAAATATCTGTTTGAGGACTGTCAATCAGTTCTGTGCTCGGACCAATTCTATTCACCTTATAAATGCTTCCTTTAGGCAATGTTATCAGGAAGCACTTCATAAATTTTAATTGTTATGCAGATGATACACAATTATATTTATCGATCGAGCCAGAGGAAACCAATGAATTAGCTAAACTTCAAGCATGCCTCAAGGACATAAAAACATGGATGACCTGCAATTTTCTTATGTTAAACTCAGACAAAACGGAAGTTATTGTACTGGGCCCCGAACACCTCATGGCATTGCCCTGGCCTCCAGCGACACCGTAAGGAATCTTGGAGCTGTCTTTGATCTGGATATTTCCTTTAACTCTCACATAAAACAAACTTCAAGGACTGCCTTCTTTCACCTACGTATCATTGCAAAAATCAGGCACATCCTGTCTGAAAAAGATGCAGAAAAACTAGTCCATGCATTTGTTACACCTAGGTTGGATTATTGCAACTCCATATTATGAGGCTGCACCAATAAGTCCCTTAAGACTCTCCAGCTGATCCAGAACGCTGCAGCACGTTTACTGACAAGAACCAGGAAGGGGGATCATATTTCTCCAGTATTAGCTTCTCTACACTGGCCCCCTGTAAAATGCAGAATAGAATTTAAAATCCTTCTCCTCACATTCAAGGTGCTTAATGGTCAGGCACCATCATACCTCAAAGAGCTCATAGTACTTTACACACTCATTTCCCATTAATGCTTGTTACTAATTCACCTTCTTCCCCTAGCTGTATGCTTCTCTCATCCCTCTCTCCTTCCAAAGCTTTCTGCAGGTATTTCTGCCTCCGGCGCTGTAGAGTCTGGATCTGTGGTTGCACCTGCTGTGCCTGTGTTCCTGCTCAACTGCCATTGCTATTATTGTTACTGCTCTCATTATTAGTATTGCTATTAAACTGCTATTACCATTTTTATTAATGTTGGCATCAATACCATTACCACATCTATTACTTCACATCGACCCAACCGGTCGAGGCACCTAAAGCCTGGCTCTAGGTGGGCAAGTTTTTCCTTGCCATTGTTGCCTAGTGCTTGCTCATGGTGGGAATATTGGGTCTTTGTATGTGTGGGAGTTGGTCTCAACCTGCTCCATGCGAAAGAGTGCCCTGAGATAACTTTGGTATGATATGGCACTATATATCAATAAAATTGAAATTGAAATAAAATGAAAGGATAGGGATCCAGCTAGCCTTTTTCATGGGTCCAGCTAGGGTGATGGCAAATGACCAGACTCTGAAACCATGTTGATTAACACAGAAAGTGTTCGACTCACAGATGGTACTAAGTGACGGTTAACATTACCCTGTAGCAGGTTAACTGCCTGTGTGGCTGCTGGAAATGAAGTGAAATTATGAACTATTTTTAGTTCCCGTCTGTGAAATATTATCAGTCCGCACCATAAATTCACGCTCCCTGTAGAACACTAATATATAAATAATATTATAACAATAAATATCAATATAACTTAATTGAATTGAATAATATAATTGAATAATAAATAGAAATGTTCTTTATAATATTTATAATTTTGACCAAATGAGTACAACAACTCTACTACTACACAATGACATCTATCAAAATTTTTATAAAAATCTAGATTTAATATATGCAGAACCTGTAAATTTGTATTGAACTCAACCATCCGCAAGACGCAGGAAATCATTTTTAATGCAGTTCCTTTTATATTTCCACTTTGAAACAGCATTTCAAGATGTATACTTGTTTCAAGGCTGAAACAATTCATGCAGATGTCCAGACATATTTTACTGCTGTTCAGACACAATGGTATTTAAAGCCCCTCAAAATGCTCAGGGACATCCCAAATCATGTGTGTCAGCATTACGAGGACAGACAGCAAAGGAGAGGTTGAGCAAATAGTGTCCTTCTGTGTACTCTGTAATGGGCATTGTGTTCTGTCCTTGAAAGTTCCGATCATGCAGATGTGAAAAGGTCATAACAATACAGTCATGCCTGCTCTTAAATGTTTGTCGTCCCACAGTATCATAAAGGGACCCCCATTATGTTGGTTTGGCTTTTGTTTGCATGGTAAAAGCTGGGGTCAGTGCTGAGCTCACCACCAGTAGGTATATTATCATGATGACATTTTAAATAATAAAAAATAACATAAAAAAAACAATTGCATACATAATGAATACTGGAGATCTGTATGATTCTGTTGCTGTTTCCATAATGAGAAACATGAAGGAACAGTTGTTTATGGATGTCAACATGAAACATCTTTCGGTATTCTCTGACTGTTATTATGTGTATTATTGAGCTAGAAAAGAACATTTACATTTAAATCATCATACAATCTGCAACACATAAATAAGAACTATATGGAAGATATTTCATGACATTGCCCAGACAGATGGGATGAGGAGCCTGTGAGAAAAAGATCATTTGCTGCCAAGGTTTGCCTGCCAAACATGTAATATGTATAATACACAGTGAAATATAATCCATCCAGAGACGCATTTAATTTTCGACGCATGATTGCCACCGCTGGCAGGTAAGAAATTCAACAGGATTAAAGACTGTATTTATATTAATGGAAATATTCAAATATGTCATTATCAAATCCCTGATATAAGTTATTCATTTATCATCCGGGTGTACCACGGTTAAATGCTCAGTATAGTCTACATGTAACCAATATGTTTTGTGGCTTACTTGATTATTTACATTTTAATTTAAACAAGTTAATAGAAGCCGGTACATTAGCTGTTAGCTGCTATTAAATTAAAATTACAGAACCAAGAAACCATTTTTTTATTCTTAAAAATACATTCTTGATAAATAAAATGCACTCACACAGCTGTTAAGACGTAGCCTAGTTAGGATACAATTTCTAACATAGGCCGGAGTTTACACGCTTTATGAACTTTATGAATCCGCCGTTCCTCATCCATGATGCAGCGTTTCAACGCGTGCAAAAGGAATGAATAGAAACAGGGCGACAAAAGTTCACCTCAAAACACCACTCACTGCCAGTTAGGACATTCCAATAGAAAACAATGCAGCAACTGACTTGTTGCTGACGCTTGCGTCGCATTCGGTTAGGAGATGCTGTAACCGAAACAGTCTGTACTGATACATGAGCTTTAGAAAGATGGGCAAATGAATGAAACTTCCAAATCTGTAAAGGTTGCCCTGTTACAATCCAACATGGCCTCCTATCTAGCTTGTAACTAAAAGTTCACTAGATCTAAAATAAGCCTGAGCTAGTATGTGCACCAAGGCCAGAAACACTTGCCCAAAGCATACTAATCCAACAGGTCATCTTTTCTGACTTTGTCCTGTGGAAGATGTCCCTCTTTAACGAATATGACCTCATCATTGCCTAGCGGAGGTCTGAGCAGCACCAATAGCAGTGACACAGTGTTGAGGGGCCAGTGCCTGCATTGCTAAAGGCAAGACAACACCAAATGAGATGTGACAGCTGAAAGAGAAAACAGGCCAAACTGATGGGGCTAAAATGAGAACAGAAGGTCCTTTATATCCTAAGCTTTAGTATTTTCACAGAGTGTACATTATGAAAAATATGGGTGAATATGTGTGAATTATGGAAAGTTTATATACATAAAGGCTAGGTTTTATCTGGTTAAATCCATGTAATTAACATTTTATTTTAAATCAGAGCTATCTGATTGAATGTGTCCAGTGTTCAGCAATTAATGCCCTTCAATAACCTTGTTATTGTGAAGTATGAGAAACAAGCAAGCTTCACATTCAGCTCAGGGCCCGTCTGTTAGTAAAAAATCTGAGCTGTCTTGGTGATGTAAAGGGGGGGAGGTGTGTGTGTGTGTGTGTGTGTGTGTGTGTGGGGTGGGGTGGGGTGGGGTGGGGGGGTGGGCACAGAAATAGAAAGGTATTAAAAACTGAGTTCCAAACTGAGTTCCCCGCTGCTGCCGGAGGAAATGAAGGTGCATTGCTGTTCATTGAGTTGTGATGGCTGAATTTGCTTCGTTAATCCCTTAAAACAGTAAAATCAAGTTGTCACCCTGAACACTGGAGCTCTGGTGCTTTTGGTTGCACTTAAAGTGATGGGTTGGGGTAGAAATAGTGTGAAAGCACAGTAAAAAGCCCCTTTTACACTTTCAAGTGTTGGTCTGTGCCAGAAATAAGTTTCACGAGAGAAACGTGTTGAAATCTGTGGTTGTCACTCAGAAACTTCTTAGTTTGCACACGTCTACTGATTTAGAGCGCAGACAGCCCAACACTGATTATGAGCAAGGCTTTATTGTACCCATTTAATTCACTAGACCCATCTTGCACAGTGTTACAGGCAGTAAACTTGTAAAATTCTTCAGCTGCCATGAAACTGATTTGACTGCAAAGGACACAAAAAACACAATTTTACAATTTTAAACACAATTACAAGTGAATGTCAAGACTTTATAAATCTGTCAGAATTGCAAATGACCTAAAACCTAATGACTGAAACATAACTGCTACTTTCAGAAATGAATCTTAATAATCTCCTCCTCGTTGTGCCCTAAAATATTGTTTGAATTGGATTATTGAAATAATGTCTGTCAACTTTCAACCTTATTTCTTGGTCCAGTCTCTGTAGGAATTATGTCCATGTGGAAAATTCCAGCAAGACGTTAAATACAGTAAATCAGAACTGGTTCTTTGGACGCATCCGACTTCCTCGGTGCCAGCGCTTTGCTTCGTAAGCAGCCCTTAGTGTGGAATTAATCAAAGTTAGTGAAGTGTCTGAAAGTGTTGTCTGATTTCATTCCAAGTGCTGGAAGCCAAGATTGTACAGTATCCATCCATCGATGCATCCACATAACCATGCAGACAGTAACTCCAAAAGCAAGTTCAACCATTTTGTAATAACAAATGTTGGTGGTAATGCTGCGTCTGCCTGTACTCATAAGTCATATGAGTTCCTATGGGGCAAGAAGACGGCATTTTCCCATAAAATCTTTGACTACATAAAACTACTTTCAGTCAACAATTGTTGTCATTGTCATATATATATATATTATAAAAATAAAAATGAGGTAGGAAAGAGGAAGAGAGGAACCCTGTTCAATATAAAAAGGTAGAAAGAGAATGACTCAGAAAAGAGGGAGATCTCACTCTGTTAGTATTCTGAGAATACAAAGTACAACATATGCTAATACAGTATGATTTCAGGATAGTGGACTGGTTTCAGAAGAAATATAAAACACACAGACGCAGACTTGATGGAGGATTGTTTGAGTTGAAGCAGCGAGAGGAACGATGGAAAACACACAATCCTGCACCATCATTGTCCTGAGAACGAGCGCGAGAGAGCTCGCAGAGATATGAATCTTCCTTAGCTATCCGGAGCATCTGGAAGCTGATAGGCCTGAAAAAGGTTAATTTGATTTAGTCTGGCCATATTCATTACAGAGCAGCATTAAAATGATTCATAATGATTTGGTCTAATGCATCTGCAGTTACTTTATTATAATAGGTTTGATAAGAATGGAAGGAGAGGAGAGAGTGGAGACGAGGGAGAGAGGAAGTGACATGCCTCTCTCATCTCTCTGCATGCACAATGTTGATACAGTTATAAGTTGTGGTGTATAATGTCAGAAAATATATGTTAATATCAAGCTAAACATTGCTGGCTTTCTCTGACCTTTATTCAACAGGTCACAGTCCTGCTTTGCAAGACCAAACGAGTCCAAACGTGTAAAGGAATGGAACAGATTGCGTGTATGATAACAAGATTAGAAGTCTGCAGCCGAGCTAGCAGCTCTGTGGGGCTTTGAGCTACAATAACGCCAGCAACTTAGCATAGCATGATAGCATGCTAACATTAGCGAATTAAGCACAAACTACATCTAAAGCGGATGGGAATGTCATTAATTTAGCATGTATTGGACAAACCAAGTCATTAAGATTTATACTGTGGGGACAGAGTTACATGGATTGAATAGATCACTGCTGCTAGCATTGCTACAAAGGGAGAAGCTAGCTCCTTTCTCCCCCACTCCTGCCCCCCCCTTGCTGCTTTAGTTTCTTCTTCTTGTGTTTTGTGTATATCCGTCAGGCCTGGTTTATGCCAGACTTTATTAATTAAGGAATTGAGGCTAATAGGCTTTGTGTTGAATTCCTTCTAATAAGCACAGATTGACAGCTTTTCTTGAGGCTCATTGCACTATTTCCAACCATGGGTGCCACCATCAACTGTCTAAAAATGTACATTAACTTGGGAATTAAAATCTATCAGTACTGAATCTTTTTTTCCAATAGACCGAAAATGAATCTAAAACAATTCTGATTGCAGATGAAATCATTTATTAAGCTTTTCTTTTGCTTTATTACATTGTAACTGAATCTTTGGGTATTTCTTTAGTGTACATTACTTAATTTTTTTGATTAAACATTATTTGCAGCCCTAAAATGAACAAAGTTTGCCAGTTTCATCCGTTCCAGATGTCTGAAGTAAAGTCTCTTGTACTCGTGTTGAATCTGTGAACTCATCCCTGGGACTTGTTTTAAGAATTCTTGTGCCGCTGCGCCTGTTGATGACAGCTTAATACAAATGAGTGGTCTGACGGAGCAGACGGGTATTTTATGGTCTTATTGATGTTGAAATTACAGTGCACTTCAATCCACTCCACCCAGGACCGCGTGGGTCTTTCTTCTCCTTCCTGCCGTTCAAAGTGCGCCGGTCACATCCGATGCATCATGTCTCTTGACCACCGTGACCAAAACCTTGAACCAACTTTTAAAAGAAACTGTTTTCCCTGCCAGTTATCACATCATTTCCCTGCTTCCTCATGGGGCTCAGTTATCACAAATGAAAATAAACAAAATTACCAGCTAATCTATCCCAATGAGCTTCCGAAGCATCACGCTGAAAAGCTAAAAGCACCATTAGCTAAACCGCTTTCCCGTCTGTCAACCACCCATACAAGATGTTGTTTTCCACTGTGTTGGCAAAGCAAAGCCAATGTTGCTGTTTTAAATCATGAAATATTAAGAAAACAATAAAACGCTTGGTCTGCTTTGATGGCGTGACAACAACTGCATGTGAGGACAGACAGAGGGACAGGTTCACCTCTAGAGCAGAGAAAGGAAGGGTTAAAAGAAGGTTTAAAGGAGGAGAGAGGAGAGGTTAAATTAAGGAGAAATAATTGGGACGTAGGATAAAGGCAGCAGGGAAAAGAAAGAGATGGAAAGATCCTCTAATGGATGAGACAGGGGGATAGAGTTGAAGGTAAAAGATAGAGCCTGGGAGCGGCTGCAGTCATTTCCGATATAAATAGTGGGGCAGCTAAGTGGTTGGAGGCAGGGCAGCGGTTTCACAATGCAAGGGATGATGTTGCCCCAGTGTAGAAATAATGCCCAGAGGAATACTACAGGCATCACTACCGGCTGCTTTGTGCAGTTTCCTTCTGCTACAGTACAGTGGAAACGCTCCGATTTTGAATTTCCCATGATGAATTTTGGGAAACCTCTGAGATTCTGCAGATCAGAACGCCATTACAGTTGGAGAACTTGTGCATCTCGCTGCTCTGCTCTGGTCTGGCATTTCAGAATTGCAATGATTGGAAATAGCTTCATATTCACGTCCACTCAGTAACCTGACAGTCACCAGATGGAGTTGGCCCACTACTCTCTGTTTGTATCGCTTGTTTAGAAATGTTAAAGATCGTCTGATATGAATGAAAGCTGCAGAAAAGCTACTATATGGACCTTATGTCAAGAATGAAATTTCAATCTCATCTTGTACTTTCACTCACACGAAATGTCTCCACTGGAATTAAACAATCAATGAAACGTCAAGTGAATCAGCCATCTACCTGCTTGCTATTCACGTTGACCACATAATATCCCAGCTTGTCAACAAACAAACAGCAGGAATCACATGTTTATTATTGTCTTGTTTCTTCCTCAAATAATATAACGTTTCTGAAGTGTTAAGCTTTTAAAGCCAAGACATTCCTGAGAAGTTCAGAGAGTCTCCGCAGAGCTTTGTCACATTGTTGTCACTTTGTCAGACACCATTCCTCAGATCTGAGAGTTATGTAGTAGATTTTCATTTTCTACTCTAGCTGCAAAGTCTGAATTTCATCTTCAAGATTTAAATTTAAATGACACTGTTTGATTTCAGAGGAGGACAAATCTACGCCTTGAACAATACTGCAGAGGACAGAGAAGGAGCTGGAGGATCAGGGACGGCTCCATAAGAAGTGTTTTCTTAGAAGAAGTGTTCTTTATTAATGAGTGCCGCTCACAGGAGGATGCAGTCACAGCGTTTGTGCTTCTCACACTATACCCTCACCTTTTAATCTCTTGAGTGTTTTCCCCGACCGAAAGGTGAAAAAGCATTTTTTTCCTGTCAAAACACTGAAGACGGGCAGCTCTCCAATGACCAAATACGTGCATAAATTCAGTTATACAAAATGTCATCACCTGCTTAGAACTGATCCCCCTGCTCACCAGCGTGCTCTGTTTACACTGCTTATATTCATGTGTGCATTGACCTGCCATTGTGGGCTCGTGGATTATGTGTGTGTACATTTCCTGTTCTTTTTAAAGAAACTATCAGACAGCAGAGAACAGTGACAAATGTCTTCTTCAGGGCTGCTTAGCCAAATGCCACAAAGTGTGTGCGTGTGTGTGTGTGTGCGCGCTTATCAATCTTGAAGCCTGAATGATTGTTTTGCCTCCACTGGCCACTATTAACAATTAGTATTCAGTTTGGCCTCCGGCAGGCGAGTGTGTGTGTGTGTGTGCAAGCAAATTCTTACATTTTGTGTGCACATTTGCGTGCATTCATATGTTTATTTTGTGCATACGTGTTGTTACTGTAGGTCACAATTGATTAAGACATTAATGTGTGAGTGAACTGTATGTGAATGCACTTCTCTGAGTGTAAATGCGCTTGTGTGCATGTGTTCATGTTTGCAAAATATAATTTGACTTGTCAGGGGAAGATGCTGGGCTATAACAGTAAGATTTAAATGTAAAATCATATTTGACTTGTTTAAAACATGCAACAGGCACAGTTTCTGCTTGTAGCATCGCTAGACTTGTGATCAGATAGTGTGCAGACTTTACAAGCAGCACTGAGCTGCTGAGAGCTGCTGGCATCAAAGCTCTTGCTGCAGGCTGCCCTCTGTATGTCCACAGGACTGATGCACGAGGGAGCAGACGATGCTGCTCTTCATTACATTTTGACAGTTACAAGTTTACACAAACTGTAAAAAGCTTGTGCAGTAATTTAGCTGCAAGATTTCAAATATTTTGATTTTGATCGACTGACAGGGACGAGTGGATACATCGAATTTTATACTTTATATGTAAAGTCAGTGAGTTGTGTCAGGTAATTGTGTTTGTGCCTAATAAACACAAAAATAAACATTCAATATCCTGATAATTTAATGCCATATAAAATATATATTCTTGGTTCATTCATTTGACTATACTGTAACATTTCTTGTGCAAGCCGTTTCCAGGTAACTCTAGAGAACAGTGAGGAAACCCACTTTTTCATTTAAATCAATTCTGTTCATACAATGTCTGGTAACACATTTCCTGACAAGACTGCTGGAAAATGTCCAAACTTCCGCATCATTAGCATCATTAACTCAAAACACAACAAGATGCATGTGGGATTGAAACTGTGTCAATATATACAAACACTGAAGTCTTAACTGAAGTAACACACAGTTGACTAGTTGGTGAAACGCCAGTGTATGCATGCATCTCTTTCTATATTTATGAATGTGTCTCATTTGCATGCATACCTGTACTTGTTTGTGTGTCCATGCTCACTTTGTCCTGAACTCAGTGGGAACCTCTGACTCAGGTCATGTCAGGTTTGTTATAATTGGGAGTCCATTAACAGCAGCGAGGTGAGAGATATAAGCAGATGTCGTCTCCTTGTCTTGATTGGACATTCCTCCCCCATCCACCTCATACAAAGTCCTTCTCAGACACTCGCTCACTCTCACTTTCTCACTTTCCTTTCTTAACACACGCAGACATATCTCTCTCACCTCTGGTGCTTTCACACCCATGTCCTCTTCTCATTCTCCAAAGTGAATTAGCTTGGAAGTGAGGGCAGAGCAGGCCCATTACCACCACATAATTACATTCATTTAAGCTTCAGCTCCGGCTAAATCCTCTGGTTCTCGTCTCCTTGTGTTTCGCGTTTGACCCTGTGACTTTATTCTTTGTGCTTTTCCTTAACACCTGTTGTCCTTTGTGCTAATTAAATTTCCAATCCCGGTTTGTTGACATGGACATAATAATGGCAACGCGTGAATGTCTGCTTGTTTGACAGCTTCATTTATGAAATCCTGTTATGTAGAGCTTCAGGTTTGTGAAAACAGCAGCTGAACAGCTAAACCCACCGAGTTGCGTGAATAAAGCATATGAAATAATGCAATGTTGTGACTCAAGACACATTCAGCTGGTTACAGAATCTCCAAACTCTAAAAACTGAACTGTCAAGGAGTATTCAAAGGGATGGTACAACATTCAGATATTGAGTTTGTGTAACCACAGAGATGATGAGATTAGACGATGCTGCAGCAGCCACTTCAGGAAGGAAAGAATAGATTAAGAGTGGCAAAACATCAGCTGGTCCAGTGAATCACAGTTTCTGCCGGAGACGGTTCAGTGAACCTGACTCTAACTGTTACTGCAGAGGGCTGTTGGGATGAGGTGCAACAGGATGTTTGCAGCATCAATGCGCAATGACTTCTACGTTATAGTTAGGGGACCTTCATTGTCATGGTTACAGTAATGAACGCGTGGACGATTGGTTGACAGTCATCATGCTTCAAACAGGAAACAGACAGTGGTCTTAAATCTGAATATATTCTTCAACCTGCCTGGTTACAAAGGTTAAAAACAATGTCGCCTATCCTCTGCAAAGAAAGTAGAAACATTTTCCACATTTTCCAGCGGGTATTGTTCAGTATAATTCACAGAAGAGCAACCTCTTGTGCAGCTGTCCAACACAAATAGCTCCCTCCTGCCCCCCCTCTGCACCCCATGTTTCCACTCAACACTTTTCTCCCACCAGTCCTCCTCTCCCCGCTGTAAAAAACTGCACCTTTACCTTCAAGAGAGCAATCACTCTGATTACCCCGAAGAGTCGAAATTAGCACTATTCACTAATTATGGACGTGCATAATGATAAAGTTAAGAATACTGTATGTAGTGATTAAAGCCAGAGGCCAACAGTCGTTTCTTACTTGGGTTGAAATGACATACAGACAGTTGCAGGTGAGTTAAGTGATGGGACGGTGATGGAAGAAGTACAAGTGGTAATACACAACAATACTCTGTTACAAGAAAATGTTTCAAAGCTGCATTCAAATTTTGGAAACACTTTTGCAGAGAAATACAGTAAATATGAAGCTAAAGCCCACAGCCTGTTAGCTTAGCTTAGCTTAGCACAAAGACTGAAAACAGAGGGAAAAAGTCTCTCAAGCACAACACACTTTCCAAACATAAGAGGAAGACAAAGACAAAATACTGTGACATTGTTCTGGTTAAGCCACACAATGTTTCCAACAGCTGCTGTGTAATTCATCTTCAGCTGCGATCCAAGGAGACTTTCAGCTCTGGGAAAGTTGCCATGACATAAACAGCATCTCATGTGTCTGATTTCTCTGACCTTTGTCACTCAGAGGATCCCTTGAAAGGAAAGAATTGGCATCTAGTCCTTCCTCTTTGTTTTACATTGATTGAAGTGGGGGTGTGATTTGTTGAGCCAAGGCTCCTCTTTTATCGGCGGCATCAAATTCTTTTGTCCCGGGCGACTCTTGACTTTGTTTGGACTCGGCGGTCCGAGAGGTATTAGTTGTTTGAGCTTTGCGAGTATCAGTCTGTTATTTTCTGGAGGCTTAAGCAAGTTGTCACTCTGACTGAACGGCTAAGCTGCTCCTCACAAGCTCTGAATAATGATGCAGGGGGTGGCATTTGATAGAGGACAAGAAGGGAAAGAAAGGAGAGGGGAGACCGAGGTGGAGTCACAGCTGAGTCGCAGCAAGTGGAATCTATTTGGTAACAGGTGAAGTTGCACATTGAGTCTGTACTGCTGGTGCTGGTTGGTAGAATAAAACCTTTTGTGGTAAAGGGGCGAAAAGTAACTTTAGGCAGCGTTCACCTGTTGTCATCTGTGATATTTCAACAGAACTAAGAATCTGCAGGCACGCTAGCTGCTCTGTGAGGTTGTACTTTGGGCTAGATGCTAATGTAATGCTAACATGCTCACAATGACGTTGCTAACATATGTTAAGCAGGTATTGTGTCGGTCGGTCGGACCACCACTTTGTCTCCCCTGGAGTCATATCGCTCAAACACAGAAAAGACTTGCCCTCCATGTTAACTGTTATGGATACAGGGCCTCATCATGCTGTAATGGCAGCCAGCATAAGAAAAATTACTCAGCTCATTTTTTCCCTTTCAAACCTAATTTCAAAAATACACTTGTGACTATTTGGAGATCTTATCGCTGAATTGATTTAATCTAGCAGACGCTTTGACGGCCCCAGAAATGAAAATAATATTTAATCAAGATCAATAGAAGAGATGAATCCAATCATGTCCTCGTTTGATTTGAACAATATTTGATTATTTTCGCTGGAGTCCAGAGGATCCATTCATCTCTGCTTAACTAGCAGCACTGCAGGAAGCAACGCAACAGTGGAAACAACAGGCGCTCATTGTGATAAGAAAAGACTCAAATAAATACCAGAGAGCGAGAACCAACGCTACAGCCGTGAGTTATTGTGTCCACACTCATTCAACTAGTTCTATGGTGCATTCACAATGAAAAAGTGTCACAATGTGAGCATACAAAGTTAAAGTTTGAGTGTGATGTTGATATTGGAATGTATTGTCCCTCAATGCAATGCACCACCACAATGGACGAGCTCCTCACTGATGTCTCCTCAAAAATGGTCTAATTTCCTGTAAGTTCAAAACAAGTGAAGCAACTCTGAGGCTTTTAAAAATGTCTCGCGATCCGTGGAAACATACTTCTTCAACTTCAACAGATCCTCACATACATTTCAAGTCCTCTTCTTAGAGAAAAATGACCAAGTTCGATTACAGCCTCAAAATACATTCAGTAGCAAATCCCATTTTAATACTGTCTTTACTATCAGATATTTTGTGAAGACAGTAAGCTTAATATCTGTCTTTTAAGGCCACTCTGCGTGGACGGAAGTGTAAACTTCAGAGTGTTGCGTAAATGAAGATTAAGCCCACATTGTAAATCCTCTGCGACAGCCTCATCTCTTCCATCTGCCAACTAGTCCACTGATACAGATAGCACAGGGATGAAGAGACGGACAGGAAACTATTTTGTGCAAAGAGGATAACAGCTTCTGTCCCATTATGCTAAAATGGGAAAGCTATTTGGCACTTAGGAGCTGTGATGTGGTAGATTGCAACAACAATTTCCAGCTGAATTCAAAAGAAAAACCATATCTATATCCAGATAACGGCTGAGGAGTAGATGAGTTTACCAAGTTAAATGTTGCGAGTGCTTTTCGTAAGTGAAATTCTTACAAATGAAAGGAATATAGATACAGTTGTAGAAACTGTAGTGGTAAGATGAACGGTCCTATCCGGTTCAATGTCAATAAGCAGCTCCTCTCAGCTATAAAAGTGGTTTGGCAATCAGCTCTTTGACAGCTCTTTTGAAAACTAATTGATCAAATAGCTAACAGAGTTCTGGCCCTGTAAGTCCCTTACTGACAGCGGTTTGAGATTGGACCTGAAAGCCGATCCAAAGAGACTGAGGCTGGTGAAAAGTTAAAGGAAACTTTATTTGAGAGTCAGTTGGTGGAGAGGATTGGAGGTAAATAGAGGTCAGCAGGCACCAGAGTGGGATGCACAGGAGACCAGAATGACCGAGGGCAGCTGAAGAGTAATGGATGGAGGCAGATGAATGCAGACTGACAACAGGGGAAGACTGGCAGGCTGCGAATGGGCTTCATCAGGAAACTGGTGGGAAAAGACAACATGCCGGTGCAGTACGGCATGTAAACTGGAGAGGACTACGAAACTGGAGCTACAGTCAAGTGATCAAAAAAACCTTGTTTGTCCCTTGTTTCAATTGATGTTATACAATTCATGCATAACTTCAAGACGGCTACGTCCATTAGTAGCCTTGTAAATAACCAGAAATTAAGCCTAAATCCTCTTTGCTCATTAAACATTGTGCTCATTAGTGTTTTATTGAACTATTTATATTATTTACTTTCTGTAATATTATAACATGCTGTACAATAGCATGCTTTGCTATATTTTACATTATGAGTTTGTCATGTTTGTTTTCCACATTGTTATTCTGCAGTAAGGGGAAACGTGCAGGAGAACGTCCTCGCTTCGTGATACTTTGCTGCATCACATTTTATTGCAACGACAACAGCAATGAGCAATTCACAGCAGACCACAGGCCATGAAGCTGTAAGCAGCCTGGCGTCTGCATGTAGCAGTTGTGTCGTCTTCATGCTTCACTGCGACAGTTGTGCTGAAAAACCATCATAAAAACCAGCGGGACAACAGCATCAAAGTGATTAAATCCCCTCCATTCTGCAATGATGCAGAGACCAGATAAAAAATGACTGCTTGCATTAAAAGTATTAGTCAGCTGTTATACATTTTTAAAAAACAGAATCATTTTAAGAGGTTTAACAAAATGTGTTTTTCCAGTAAACACCAGAACACCAAACTGCACTGAAACCAGTTCCCCAAGCGGCTGCACAGCAATCAGCCTTGTGCTCTAAAATGTGTTGGATTCGTTGTCGTCACCTCAAATTCACACATTGCGTCTATAAGGCCATTCAATTTCCTTTATTGCCATGCAGTGGAGAGTGTATGATGTGGTGTGATGCTGTACAGTGGCCTATTAGAGTGAGGCTGTTCAGTTTAGTTTGCAGTATGAGTTTAATGGAGCCCTTGGTGTATTATAACGTCTGGTGTATCTCCATTGTAAAATGACTTTGGGGGTAATAGAGAGCAGGAGGGAGAGAGAGAAAATGAAAAAATATTACATTTTAGTTCTTGCAACACTCAATGGGTGTTTGCTTTAGACAAAGGTGATTTCAGCCTGGATGTATAATAGATGATTGACGTTCTTTCATCCAACAGATACGAAGAGTTTCGTTTGAAATGTTAAAAGATCTGATGATGAAACACCAGATTATGTTCGGAGTCTGTTCGAATTCAAGCATATTCCTAATCTTGAAAACATATCATTTAAAGTCAAGCAGTTTCCAAACTCTGCTTGAAAGTGCTTTTAAAATGCTTTAATTTTACTCTTAAAAGCTGCATCAACCCTGCTGTCACTTCTCCACCAACTGTGAACATCGTCTCTTCAGTCGAAGTAAGAATTAAGAATTAAACATCACCTTTGTGATGTGAAGAGCAGCCTGGACTTACACTATTGCTGCATAGTTGCAGCAAATGTGGGGAATAAAAGCTGTTTCACAGACAGACAGGGAGGAGAGCAATGGGGGGAACTCAGGAGAGAAATGAAGAGAGGGAAAAAGCTGAGAGGGAAAGACAAGGCAGAGAGAGAGAGAGAGAAAGAGAGAGAGAGACTGGAGGGGAGGGCAACGAGCAACAGAGTGACACAATAAAGCAGGTGAGAAGGAGAAGAACGAGACAGACAGCATTAGATTTTAATGAAGCCCTCGGTGCATCACACAGTCTGATAAGGTGACACTCCAGGTGACAACAAAATGGAGTGTGTGTGTGTGTGTGTGTGAGGGGAGTGACAGATGTGACGTGTACCCCAGGCCCCTTGTTGCTCGTACGCTCTCGCTGCCCAACAACCTGTATACCACCGCAGTGCAGGTATTCCAGTCACTCACACGCAAGGCGCTGCTGCAGCCATCACCCTGAAGCTGTGTGTGTGTGTGTGTGTGTGTGTGTGTGTTAGTCGTCTGCCTATGTTACAAGTGCAAATTCATTTAAATTAGAATAAACGAGATTGCTTCCATTGTAAATAAAAGTTTCATCCGTAGTTAATTTGTTTTCATACTGATTCTTCGCGGCGTCGCCTTCACGACTGTCAACCCGTCACATCAATGACACACTAACTGCCAGCAGAGTGTGTCTGTGTCTTTATTTTCCTATAAAAATGCATGAACTTGAGCTTTTAAACTGAACAATAAACATAAACGTAAAGATACTGACATGTTGCTGTTATTGGTTCTTGAGTGCAAACAGAAACGCTGTATGATCTCTATATAAAGAGTGTGTCACTGCAAACGAATGCTTTTAGCAACAGTTGTCACGCGTCAAATGACAATGTTGCTTAACTCTTGCATGTAAATAACAAACAAACAAACAAAAAAATGTATTCTGTCACTACCATCTTCAGCAAACAACGAAATGTGGGCAATAAGAGTTTCAGGATTTGACATTTAGCATAAAAGAACCCATTTTCACACCCAGGAATGACGGGTTGTCTCTGAAAAATGCGGCATATGACGTCCAGACTTAACGTGGCACAAAGTGGAAAAGAGGAGGCTACGCTGAATCCTCAGTCACCGCGTCTGACAGCAGCAACATTAGCAAAATAGCAGGAGCCGAGGCTGTAAAATGCACTGCTGTGAAACCATTAAGGGCCCAGAGATACGATGGAGCAGAGAGGCCATTCGAAAGAAGGAATGGCAACGAGATGTGATGGTGACGTGCGTCGACATCTCTGCCAGTGTTTACAAACGTGTGCGACAAATGCATGCATAGTCAGGACGTCAGCACACACATACGTGCCCAAAGGAAGTGAGAAGAAGAGAGGGAGGGGAAGAGCTGAAGTGGATGGAAGTAGGGTTTTGTCATTTTTGGTTGCGTATTATCAGCAGTATAAAAAGTAAAGTTCAGCAGATCCCTGGTGAGTGAGTATATTATACACGGAGCGTCAGTGCATAAGCAGAGTCTGAATCTTGTAGCTGCTCGAGGTGGAGCTTGTTTTTACTGCGTTGCTTAGTAAGTAGTCCAGGTACCAATCTAAGGGTCTGCACCCTCAGAAGGGTCACAAGATAAATCTGAGGGGTCGCAAGATGATTAATGAGGCAGGAAATAATGCTGTGGACATTTGTATTCATTTTTTAACTTTGAGTGTTTTTATAAAGACTCACAAGCCAAAAGGGTTTGGAACATTTGTATTTTCTAAACTCATAATGTATATTTTTTTAAATCTTAGTCCTTGAAAGAAACGTATTAGTTACTTTCCACCACTGCTGCATGGCTGTGTGGTCGACACCCGAACACGAGCTGAATAGAGACGATGTTAAAAACACATCAGCATCTGCAGCTTCTTCTCCTCTTGTCTGTGATGCGCAGGACGCTGGAACTTTTCCCCGGCCCGCTGGGGGGAAACTTCTGCTGAGGGGAAAATGAGGCAGAGCTCCATGTAATGAAGGGCAATATGGTAAATTTGACATTTACCCTAAATGGCTAAATGTAGGAGAGGCAAATCCCTCTGTAGAGGAAAGCTATGCGTCACTCTTCACTTGGACACTTGAACTTTAATTTTCGTTCAGTGATTATTATTAAATTCTTTAAATCTGTGATTGAGATGTTTTTGGAAGATCATAACTCAACACTTTCATTTACAGTGCACGCAAACATTAACACATACGCCATTTTCCCTTGGGTGTGATATTTATAAGGACGTTAAATGGCAAGGCTGTGTTCCTCAGCTGACACTTTCGCTTAACATATCGACTGACAGGAAGCAGGACAATCGTTTAGGGCATCACCCATCTGAAAAACCCACACATACACACACATAGAGGCTGAGCTATATACACACAAACTCCCCGAAAAGACCGTGTCAGCTAACATATGGTGCGTCATCATCTATCTGCATCCTGTAAGCTGCAGGTTGGACGCACACTTCACATTTACAGCACTGTGTGCCACACGGCGACGCTAATTATGACACCTGAAAGGCACGAAGGAGAGACCGAGGGAGGGTAAGGAGGAAAGGTTGGGAGTAAGAGAGATACCTAGTGAGAATCAAATAAAGAGACAGACAGAGAAGGTGATAATGTGATCATTTGTACGAGAGACATGAAGGATAATGGACACTTGATGGAGGAAATGGTCTCACTGGGATGATGTACTTTTCTACCAGCTGAGACCAAATGCCTCAAGGGTTAGAAAGATAAAAAAACAACATCTACAAGCGGTCACACAAGGGACTTCATGATATAAGTGGGGGAAATTTGGAAATGAATGGAGGAAAGTTTAGTTTTTGGAAGATCGGACCACTCTGACCTTTAAAGGCAGAGAGCGGTGACTACAGTGTTTGAGAAAAAGTGGTTTAAAGTTTGAAGGCTGGGTATTATTGCAGCAGAAGCTACAAATCCAGATACTACACTTTACACTCCATTGCAAATATAACTTAATTTGGGTTTTAAACCAAACTTCATAGAGATCGAGTGTGTCTGTGTGTTGCTGTGTTTCAGTCTATCCATGTACGTTAAATAGTGATATTTAATTCAATATATTAATTCGTTTAAAAATGTAACACACCAAATCCCATGGATTTCATTAGAGTTTTGAACATATTGTATGTTGTGTTTTAATCAGTGAATGAAAAAGAGACACTTTTACACTGAGATAAATATTGACGTCTGAAAAGCACAAGGTCGGGCTGACATTTCCGTACAATGCTGTGGGGTTTTCATGTGAGCTCATCTCATAATTACTATATTTTCTGCATGACATGAGAGCAGGAGCAGCCTTTCATTGCGAGGACATATTTAGTGATACAGTCTCTAGGCAAACATTTCTTTTGTGTCTTTCGAGACAGGAAATGTAGTCCCTGGTGGCTCTCAGCAGTGCTCTTCATATATTTCAAACTGTTTTTTCTAGAAACAGCTGTAGCACACAAAAATATTTTTTTTACTTTTATACCTGCTAGTTTACCTGTTGGTGAATTGGTTTCCAAAACGTCTGTAGAGGTGTAGTTAAAACTGCACTAAATTCAATAGTCAAAGTATTTTAGATGTCTAGGTTATGCAATTCTTTTCCACAGCTATTAAATTTCAATATTGTCAGAAGCAGGTTCATACTACTCAAAACACAATAATTTAAATGCTGTTGAAATAACAGTTATATAACCTAAACATCTAAAAAACTTGTTGTTGAGCTTACTCCTGCATTTAGTTTCTTAGGGATGTTGTATTTTCCGACTTATTCAGGAAGTGTTAGTACACTTCTACCCACCTGATCAAAACGATCACTTTTTATTTTTTGCATGTCATAAAATTTGCATAAAAGTCACTTGACAGTTAGTTTGAAACACAGCTACAGCCTCTCTTCTACAAACAGCCAGTGTGTGTGTGTGTGTGTGTGTGTGGGTGGGTGTTTGGCATGTAGGGAAGAAAACCACAATTTTCAAAGGCTAAAAGGGACTGACGTGTGTGCGAGGGCAAAGGAGGCTGCGCTACACCACCTCACGCTGTCTCTACATTTAGGTACCTGTCACTGGAGGTGTCAGCACACACAGGTTCAGCGCCTAAGAGGGCACAGCCACAAACAGCGATAAGATGTGTGTGTGTGTGGCTGTATTTTTCCAGGGAGCTTAGCATGAAGTCTGTTTTCCAGCAGCAGTCTGGAGCTACAGTACGGTGAACACAATTCAATTCACAAAACATTAGCCATTTGCTAACTTAGAAAAAAGTTTTGCATATAACAATTTCATCTGACGACAAGTTCCCTTTTTTGAATGATTTTGTACAGTTAGGCCATGCTAGCGTCGTCCACCACTTTGGTCGGAAATATCTTAACAACTGTTTGCAGAACGTAAATGTCGGTACAAACTGTCATCAGAGGATGACTCCTGCTGAGTCCCCTGACTTTTTCAGTTGGATTTCGACTCGTCTCGAGTGCGTTGATTCGATCCACCCAAGACGTATGAAGTGTTATTGGGGTCCACAGCCACGTTAGCTGCTCTGTGAGGCGGTGCTGTGAGCTATATGCTAATGTCGCTATGCTAACATGTTCACAATGACAATATATAGAGATTTTCAGTAGGTATAATGTTTACCATGTTGAAGTTTGGCGTGTTAGCGTGTTAGCACATTTTGCAAGTATTTGATCATAAATCAAAGTATTTAGATTTTGACCTTAATGATGGATAACATTTTTCCCAAATGATACACCGACAAACAGGTATTGAAGATAAGGTTTTCAACAGGGACTGTACGGAAATACAAGGGGCCTGGTTGGAGGCATACATTTTCAAATATTTATTTCACATATATCCATGCAAACAGGCACAGATTTACCCTGAAAACAGTCTATCGCAGGGCTGTCACAATCCCAACAGGCAGCTCAGAGTCACCAGTTAGCCTGCAGTAACATGCATGTCTTTGTACTCTGGGAAACCCAAACTCCACACAGAAAGGCCCGTCGCTGTGAGACGACAGCGCTAACCGGTGCACTGCTGCGCTGTCAGTAAAAGAAGATGAACTCCTTGAATAAATGTAGTGAGAGAACGTGCCGGAAAGGATGAGTTAATCCAAGCTTGAGAAAACAACGATGTGTGTGTTTTCCTCGCTGTGTAGAGGTGTCTCCTCCCTCTCTGTTCTCGTCTCCTCTCCAGCTCCCAGACCACACAAACGCCGGAGCTGCGTGGGATATTCACACGGGGATTCTTCTCTATTGTTTTATTTGCCGTGCAAAGCACTTTGTGACAAATGTGCTCTGTTACAATCATTCTCTCCTCTCTCATGTGGCATAAGTCATACGTCCACTCCCTCTGGGCGAAACCAGATGCCTGAGCATAAATTCTAATTATTTGTAGACCGATTACTTGTCATACAACTCTGGTCTGGAGCTGAAGTGAGGGATCAAAGTCTTTCTGAATAAACCGAGTTAAAGTAGTTTAAGCCTCCTCTTCTGCTCCTTTCCCTCACCCTTGTCCTCCCTTTTTTCCCTTTGCTTCTCCTCTTTTCTGTCCTTCATTTGTCTGATCCCACATGACTGACAGCTGTAGCGGTCACATGACCTCAGCTGCTTTCTGTAGTTTGCATCACATAAAGGAAAATGGATTGGATGAATGGATGAGCACACACGAACCTTTAAATCTCACTGTGACCAAGTTGATTTTACAAAAATTGCTTCATGAATAACTCACTCACTTGAAGATCCAACTGATTAAAAAGAGGCAACGCTGGGCGGAAATTCTCAGCACTTATTGTGTTGTTCATCCCTCCGAGCATAAAAGAATACTACAGAATAAAACAGATTACATTTCATGCAGGTCCAGTAAAGAATTAATTGTAAATATGAAGCAAGAAAAGCCTAATCGTCAGTTTTTATGAGAAGACTTTAGTTCTGGTTTATACGCCCAAAACACTCAGACAGTTTTACATACTTGATAATCATACTTTACTTTATTTTTCATCATAATCAGTCTGAAATCAGCTTGTGATTTACCAAAGCAGCAGGTAATTACACACAAAGTGATTGGGAATGCTCAAAATGCAAAGCTGAGGAGCCAAGTAAGGGAGAGCTGTTAAAGGGCCGGCACAAAGATCTGGAAGCTCACGAAAGAAACCGATAATGGAGAGCTGCCTAATGCCACAACATTCTTCAACATTTACATTTGTTAACCGTATGCACTGCAAGTCATTACACACGTCTAAAGAATAAATTACAAAGAAAGATGCAACTGACGCTCAGAATATAGATGCTGTGGAAATAAGTGATGGTCTGCCTGGAATCTCAACATACTGTAACTGGAGGCAGAGACAATCATCAGTGCACATGAACAAAAATCACATGCAGCTTCCACTTGTATGTATGACACTGTCCCCTGAATCTAGTTTTACATGGACATGTAGTTTTGTCTCTGCTGGGCTTTTGCTACCTCCGTGACAGACTTATAAAAACATACACTCTGTGCTGCCCATGCCCACTCACATTCAAGCACTGGGAGAAAGCTAAATATGCCTCTTCCAACACACACACACACACACACACACACACAGGCAGAGTGAAGAGAGTGTGTGGGTAGTGACAGGCGTGCTGTAGCACACTGGGATAAGGCAAAGGAAAGAGAAGGGGGTGTGCGCCAAAAGCCAATGAGAGCTGACAAGTCTCCCCACAGGCTTTTCAACAACCCAAGCAACCCAACACAGCAGTCTGCTTAGAGTCTGTGTGTGTGTGTGTGTGTATACAGTATATATAAATATGTATGTGTGTGTGTGTGTGTATGTGTACACAGTATATATATATATATATGTGTGTGTGTGTGTGTACAGTATATATATAAATATGTGTGTGTGTGTGTGTGTGTTTGTGTGTGTGTATACAGTATATATACACTACCGTTCAAAAGTTTGGGGTCACATTGAAATGTCCTTATTTTTGAAGGAAAAGCACTGTACTTTTCAATGAAGATGACTTTAAACTAGTCTTAACTTTAA
>JAVQJD010016243.1:0-61061 GCA_036023655.1 Nannoperca australis | reverse complement strand
TTGGATTGCTCTGTCACACATTACTAAACTTAAGACACTAAAATTAACTGACCGCTGGTGTTCATGTTTCCAGTTCAAGCTGAATGCATCTTCTCGTAAATAACAAGAGCCTATGACGAGGATGGATGATCGTGCATTGTTGAGCCACTGAGACATCGAGCAGCGAAACAACATCGATTGTGACCAGCACTGAAACCCAAGTGACCTTTTTAGCAAAGGTCAACACCAAGAGAAAACAGAGAGCTCTCTCACTGGTCTAATATCCTGGAATGTCCTGGAAGCTGCGAGGGGGGGAAAAGTCCTTTCTAACAGGATCTTAATCAGAGTCATGTTCTTTATTTAATTTGAGGGGACGTTCGCACAGATGCAGATGCTCCTTTCTTCAGAAGGTCATTTATTCACTTAAGGAAGTTTAAGGAAACACACAAGAATGAATGGTTACTATTTCTGCTACACACATACCGTCTGAGTGTTCATAAATCAGTCCTAAGGGATTTCCTCCTATTAATTTATTCCCTGACAGTGGACCCACATATTCATTGAATTCATAAGAAAGATGTGAAAGAGATTCCTAGTTTTGTTTTGTTTGTATCTCATGAACACAGTGGAAAACTTACCAGTTGATTATGTTCATTTATTAGCTCACTATGTGTCCATCCATGTGCTTTAGTGGGACAGAATAATAAAAATACCCCTGAGTGTTATCCAGTCCAGTTCACACAACCACTAATTGCAGAGTTAAAACAGACTGTTGCATTGAATTGTATCATATTTTACATTTAGCATTTGCTACATGAAATATTAATTAAGTCTTTAAATTGTGTTTAATTGTGTGCTACTTTCGTGACTATGCATCAGTTCAGTAGGGAAACCTTTAAAAATAAAAGTGCACTTGGTAAGTCCAACAAGTAAATTAAAAACATCCCTCCTGGAAGGTAGTCATGGAAATTTGTGGCATTGCATCTTTTATTGTAGAATTACTATATTTGAATTAATTACATTTCAGAATCAGAATCAGAATCAGAATTAGCAGTGTGTGTGTCCACACAGGAAACTCCTGAGCGATCAGGTGTTATTCTGAAAATTGTTCTTTTAAATCCGTAATATTTTTCAGATCAGAAGCCAAAATAGGGTTTTTAAAAGGTTAGGAATTTTGAAAGTGTGGGACATTCATATGGTCAAGTTCTGGAAGCTGCCAAGCTGGCAACAAAGCCCCGTTCATCCTGCTTCAGGGTGACCAAGTGATTCCAATTAAAGCTGCATGTGTTGTTTACTGAGGCCGGGGTCGTGCAAGTCAAACATGAAGGAGTTTGATTTTACAAGAAGAGAGCAGAACCTTGAATCAGTCTGACCTGAGTGTGTTCTAATAAACACTGACATCCACTGACTTACTTTTTTGACCAGGTGATTAAAGCAGTCTTCTTCAATTTTTACATTATGTTTGTATTTATGTTTTCTAATTGATTTCCCAAAAATCTACCTTCATATGAAGCACAACTACAGCTTGTAATAACAGCAAAAATGCATACAAACAGTCATGCTTCTGCAAACGGATCAGATCAAATTGAAGTCAAGTAGGAAAGAGCAAGAAAAATCAATTTGTTTTCCTGCAATAAGACTTCCCCTGACTGAAAGAGAGAGGTGACCAGTCAGAGAGGGAGGAGAAAGGAGAAGACAAATTAGGGAGTCTGAGGTAAAAATGAACACAGCATTGAGTAATGCAGATGCTCTGGCAGAATCTTAACACAACAGTGTAGCTATCATGCCCTGTTGTCCAAGCTTAAACTGGACTTTATGACACTCATGAAGTTTTGTCACTTTGTGTGGCCATAAAAATGATATAGTGAAGTTAAAACTTTAAAATCTTTTAAATGGGTAACATGTTATCACTGTCAGGGATAACTAACAAGGATTTACAGATTCCAGAAGGTTTATTTGTCAAATACACTTAGTATCCATGAGTACATGCAATGTGGCATGCGCCTAAAGGCTAAAAAATATATATTGCAATTCCCTTGGTTGTGCTCTACCGCAGATTTACTCCAAAATAGGCCATGGTTATCTTGAAACATACACTTTAAGGATTGTGTAGACATAATACAGCGCTGATGGTCATTATGAAAGACCTTCTCAAGGATATTGTTGGCAGTCGAACTCCTGACCTTGTTACACTAAAATATGAACGCTATGGTGGCTCAGTGGTTTGCCCAGATGCCGCACAATAAAATCGTCTAACGCCCACAAGGGCCAGCTAGGGGCTTGTCTGTAAACAGTTTACATGTTCATAAAATCAGAAACTCAACCTTTGCTTGGGATTGCATTTTCATTAAGTTTGCTCTTTTTGTCTTTTTCATAGAAGACATTTTAACACATCAAAGTAGGAAAAGAAAGGTGTAAATAATGAGTTGATGATGGCTGAATGCAATTTAGCTGCTTCAGGGTCCTGGATGGCTTACTGGGACACTTTGACATTGTTAACATTATTAGTAACCCCTGTGCATTTCCTACCATGGCAACAGAAAATGTTTGCCTTCAATAAGGCCCATTGTATTATCACAGCTACCTAAATTAAAAATTGTGTTGGATTTTCAGTATTCAATGTTTTCATGCCGCAGTATCCTGGTTTCTTATCCAGGTTTCTGAAACCCTGCAGGATATGGTGCTTCCATATGCAATAATAATAATAATAACCAGGATACTCAAAAAAACAGACCATAATGGGTTACTAGTGCACATGTAAACACACTCAGTGATGTTCCCTTTCAACAATAAGGACATTTTCTCCTCAACATGTCAAATTAACACTAAGTTTACACACAGAGACAACACCATTGATTGTTACACGATAGTTTTTTGACATAAATTCAACCTAATGTCAAAAATACTGTATTATTTAAGTCTAAGGTTTGGGTATGAAACAAAATGACAGATGTTCTGAAGAAATGCCTGTATGTGAGAATGAGGAACATGAAAGGAAGAAAGGATAAGTTGATTATGTAGAATGAACAAAGAAGTGTAAAAATTGGCTGGACTTCAGAGCAGCGAAGGGCAGACTGTTGGTCGAGTGTCGACATCAGCTTGTGACTTACTGACTGTCAGAGTCGGGGACTGTGACTGTGTGGAAGGAGGGATCGCTGAACAAATGATCCTTTTCATTTCATGATTTGCACCCACACACTATGCTCTTCTGCTGCCGATTCAATTGCAGCTAATCACTCAATTGCAATCACATGTATGAGCAAGTAAATAACCTATTCAAAGAACTGTGCACATAAATAGGATGTCTGAGAAAGAAGGGGATTCTGGTGCGTCTTACTGTGCCCACTGTATAAAAGAGTTGGTTTGCAGTTTGTCATGTCTAATACCTTTTGTATTTGTTTTAATTTTCTCTTATTTGATGTTCCTAGACTACAAGACACTACAGTACAGCTACAAACCACACAAGTGAGCCTATGATACAGTTTTGCTTGTGGGAGCTTTTGTTAATAGAGGAAGAAGTGAAGGAAGGAAATAAGGTTTGGCATGTTGACTCAAGATTACATTCCCCAGGAGCCCTAAATGGACAGCTATTAAAGTTGAATTGCACTTCTTGCCCATTGGAAGAGCTATGAGGGAGCACTGGTGGAGAAAACTGTAGAGCTACTGTGGCGAGGAGAGATGTTAAAGTAGTTCAGTGCTCAACTCACACCTGTCGCTAAAAGGTTAGCAAAGAGAAAAACTTACATACGTCTGCACTGTGTCTCATTATCTCAGAAGTTGTTATATGAAAAGGAAAAGGAAAAAATAACAAAGCACGATTCAAAGGGAAAGAGAACGGATGACAACAATACTTAAAATTTCCAAAATGCCAGCCCAATTTCCCCCTCATCCCAGAAAAAAAGACGGAGAAAACAGAGTATCTGAGCTTTGTTTCTCAATTATTTGCATAATACACTTTGATGGGTAGATACTCATCTCAATCCCTGGCTCTTTTGTATCTGCAGATTACAAAAGGCCTGTTTCCAGCGCCGCACAGGCTACCAAGAAGAGACTATCAAAGGGAAGGAATGGGCTTTCAAGTTAGGACCCTTCGATTGTGTTACAGATTGCTTCCAGGTGAGGCAGCTTTGGGAAGTTCAGCCGGAGGAAAATTGCCCCTCCGTGCAGTGCTTGAGAGAGGCAGGGAGGCTTCACGGTTGGCATGGTGCTCCGGAATTCCAATACTACTCACGTTTGGTGGGATTTCTGAGGGATGAAGGCTGGGCCTCAAAAATCTTGTTGTGGTTGATTGCAGCTACATTAAAAGCTAAGCCCAGACAAAAAAGGGGTATACAGAGTGTCTGGCTGTTTCAAAAAAAGCATGCTGAATAGCTGGCTAGCACCACAGTCCGCAGACAATAATTGTCAACATAATGCTCAAAACATGCCTTTGATTCACAATAAGATAAGTCCTGGATTTATTTTATAAAACAGACATTTTCCAGTTCCACTCTGTTGTTAATGTGATTTTCAAAGTGAGCAGTTCATGTTCTTCTTTTTCACACTTGCTATTGTGGCAGGAAACCATCTCAAGGACTTCCTGAGATGTGCCATAAACATTTCAGCAAACAGGGCTCCTAAAGTACATCATAGTGCATAGCCATGCTTAACCATTTCCCCTCTAACACTACATTGATGTATTGACTTTCTCAGACCACACTTGCTGAAGAAAGCCAGCTTTTGAATATGTGGAGATACTGTATCTTTACAGATTTGACTGGCTGTCTTTTTGACTTAACTCATTTTATTGGGGATCTTCATCTTGAATGCATTTTGTAGGAGGATTTCGACCTACAAAACTATCAGACAGCTTATTTGGTTTGATGCCATTTAGATACAGTATTAAAGCATGTCATCATATTTGTCAATCAATCCAATTTACCTTGAAAACTTCACAGACTCCTCCAGTGGAGCTATTTGTTTTGTAACTGATATCCTGCCACCATCATATTTATCTTCTTTTGATATGCTAGTACACACTCCATCCAGCCTCAAAGCCAGGGCCATTTTTACAGCTAAACACATCTTAAACAAGTCCTCAGGGAAACTCTAAACAGACCCTAAAGTGTTTCACACGTATGCAGCAAGTGATCCTCTATGTCTGCTGCGCACTCTCTGTCAGATCTGATCTGAACCAGGCTATGTGTGGGAAGCACAATTAGGCAGAGACAGAGCTGAGCCATGCAAAGGCGTGCCAAACCATGGCATTATGCATCACTCACCTGTCTGGCCAAATAAACCAAGACAGGGAAACATCTGCTCATGTTTTCAAACTGGGCTAAAATGTCTGTCCCATTTTGTTCTTTGGGAGTTTTGAAGCATAGTCTATTTTAGCTTCCTGTTGCAATGTCGTATCTGTTAGCATTGGTCACGAAAATAAGGTCACTGTATCATTATCGCTGCTTGTTTACTTTACATTTTCTATTTTATTCTATTTGCAATCACATTTATCTCTCAAGTTATTAAATTATTACTTCATTGTTTTTAGCAATTTAACTTGGTTATTTGTTTATTTGCAGTGCAGTCTTTTTAAGCAGTGCACCTGTAAGATTGCAGAGGAAATCAACAGGGCTGTTGAGGAAAAGTACATTTTACAATAAGGGAAAAGATTCTTTCCACCTTCAACGAGCACTGAGAACAACAACAAAGAGGGTCCTGCGAGCTGAGGCCACACAGAGCAAATAAGCTGTTATTCCACTGTTGTTTGGAAGGATTGTGAAGAGATTGGTCTCATAATGAAAAGAAAATAGAAGTGATGTTCCCATGACGGATATGGTAAACCAAATTGAGAGAGGCTACTCTGTCGGCTCAGAGTTCACACCTCTGGTCCCCCCTTCCCTTCACATCCACTCCTCGTCCTTTAACCTCATTGACTCACCCTTTCCAAAGAACCTGATCTGGCCCAGAGGCCCATGTGCTCATGTCCTGTTGGGGATTTGTTGATTTCTCTAATCACTGTTCCAGCTCTGCTTGTCTTTGTTTGTTTTGTAGAAGAAGCAGCAAACACAAGCACTTAAGACGGTCCTGTGGAACAAAGGGAAGAGAACCGCTTGAGGACACTAAATCCTTGATTGCATCTGTAAGGTCACTGTAATTACTTTGTCCTGCATGCTTTTGTCCTGAAGTACACTGTAGCAGAATTATGTCAAGCGTAATTATGGATGAGATTTCTTTCCTTTTTTTGTTTGTCAAAAACACATGCACAAACTAAAATCAAATTGCACAGTGTTTCATGTCATTTTAAAGAGGCTGTCCATAAGTGGACACACTGTCCTGTCTAATTGGGACTGTGGGTATGTGACTGTGTTTTTGTCTTTATGAGATCTGGGAGGACATTCACAGAGTGGAAGGAGAATTCTGCTGAGAATGAAAACCATGAGGAGGAGGAAGTGCTGTATTTATGCTGTTCATGGTCTCCTCTCTTCACTGACAGCTGAAACAAGCCCTGCTGGCGATCTGTACGGCTTGGCCTTATTTCACTGACAGGAGAGTCTGCGTTCTCTGAAGCCCTCTCTGTTCCTCCTGTAGCAGTTACAGTGTGTTTAAAACCAGAACCACAGCTCTGTTCCTATCCCAAGGAACACAGGCGTGTACCGCCTGACCCCCCCAAAATGTTTATTGATATATACTGAATGGGCAAGATGGAGGTTTTGTTATATTTTAACAAAGTCAAGCCAAGAAATCTAGCGAAAAGACAGTGATAGTTCATTTTTAGATAAGGAGACTAAACAGTAATAATAAAAAATCGGAATAACTGAATAAGCAACAAATATCTTTTTAAGGATGCAGGGACATCCAAGGCTTCAGTTTGAGCACAAAATCCAAGCATCACTGCAGTCTCCTCTTTGCCGTGCAGCAACAGAGCAACAGGAAGGATTAGCCAAAGCTTGACACAAGTCAAGGCAAGACAAGCCAAACAGATTTCATGTTTGACCAAGATACATACAGTTTGCACATATGGAGGCTACTGCAGCATTGCATGCTTCTCAGACTTGTTAGTGACACAGCCAATTGATTTGTAAGCCAGAAAGTAGCCGGTTTTCCACCAACACATCACAGTCTTATGGGACAGGCTGACTGCACAAATTAATAGATTATTTTGTGAAAGGTTCCATAATTTGCTTTAGAAAAGAATAACACACCTGCCATTACGTCAGCATAGTTTGCTCTGCTCATTCATTGATTTATTCACTCATTTATGCATTCTTATCTGAGTAGGTTTGCTTGCTCTGTGCCTATTTTTGCTTGTTCTTGCCCAAATGGTTAATGTGTGTGTTAGGTTTGGGAGTTTAATTACCTAAATTTTTCCACCTGAGCACATTGCTCACCAGACAGACAATGATTTATGAGTTTTGGTAATTTGCTCAATACTTCAAATTTCAGAAGTAATTTTTTAACTCCACACTTTAACCCAAATTTGAGACGGTTACTGCTTACACATGTTGGTACATAAGTGACACAGTATTTGCGTCAGAGGTGGTGTTTGGGACGGGGCTGCCCTTTATGAGTTCTGCTCTGTTATCAGTTTTAAAACAATATGCACATGGGGTTTTAGCCTCAGATTTAATAAACCAACTTAATTAAATGGTTGACGATGGGAAAGTAGCCAAGCTCAATTTTCTATGGCCTGTTTTTCTCTACCTGATGTAACATGAGGCTGCCTCACAATGAATGCATAGTCACACCACCACCAATACCACTTGATCTGCAGCTTTAACTACATAATGAACTGTTGCGCCTCAGATGTCAGTCACATACTGTCTCCCTCTCCCTCTGTTTCTCTGTCTGTATCTCTCTCCAGAATCTCTCATGAGCTACCATCAGCACATTTTTTAAAAGTAAAAAACTGTGTTATATAACTGTGTATTATAGTAAAAATAATGATTTGATCTATCTATCTATTACAAAGAAAAACCAAAAAGATAAAAAAAAGAAAAAAAATATTCGATTTTTTCTGCACAAATACATTTCACTGTAAATAATGTTTTGCTTTTCTGTTGATGTTTTATGCACAATATTTAAGTTTAAACATAAGACATGATACCATGATCCTTGTTTATTTCTTTGAAAAATGGTTTTAGAATCAGTGATGTGTTATTTTACATTTAGAATTTTAATTGTCTTTTGAAAGTTGGTGAAATGAGGGAGTGAAAATGCTACTACTAAAATAATTAACAAAAAATATCATTTTAATTACTCCTTCATCACATCACACAATATTTAGCAATACGTTTATTTTCTTGATGCTTGTGACTCAAACCCATGCTAGGAGCACATGGGCCGTGATTAAGTAATGGGAGTTGTGTTTTTCCACAACATCAATGAAAATTAACTGTCCAAAAAAAAAAGTTGTATATCTACTTATGAGAACATTCGCATGTGTAAATACACACATGCAAAGAAGTATAGACAGCAAGCTACAGTATATATACTGTTATACCAACATGGCAAAAACACATGACCTGTTCACACGCACATAACATAAATGGAGACCTGTTGTGGAACTCTAGATGACTAAACTTGGTCCTGGTCACTGTGGTGTACTTGTTGTGCTTCTGGTACTCTTCTTAAATGGATGTCAATCTTTGCGTGCCAGTGTGTGTGTCTGTGGTGAAGTATAAAGGTGCTGGTTGCTCTGTAGAAATCCACATACTTTGACAGATGCCTTGTGCATAATGTCAAAAACCTGGCCTTTCCTTAAAAGCTCTTCAGGCTCAATCCAGAGTCTGACCCCAGATCATCCGCAGAGCACCTGCCACGTCAGCCCCTCATCACTGCCACAACGCCCACTCACTCACCAGCTCCAGACATGACAGACATGGATCTGGACAGAATTGTACACAGCACACCACTGGCACTGCAACCAGTGAGAGATGGGTGGGAATGACTGACACACAGCTTCATGTTATTCTCGTCATTTGAAATAGCAATCAAAGCTGATCTAATTAAGCCAGTCTGTATAATTGATGTCTTTAGGGAAATGCTGACAGGGTCCAGATACTCTCTCCTTTTCTCTTACCAAAAACACAGGGAATTCTGGGATACAGGGCAGTCATGACAGAGACTTTTGTCGAAGATGCAAACCAGACATCAACCGCATGTGTGTTCTGATGTTGAATGACTGCTTATAGAAACAATCATGCATATATCAGAGGTCTGTGCACACTCATTTAAAACAGTTGTGCATTTGTCATTGACCAGGTCTGCACTTGTTTGTTTAAGCTCTGTCTTGGCATATGATGAATGTGTATTACATTTCTCATTCAGGCACTGTTTCCAGGCCTGTAGTGTGTGCTTTTTCTGGCCTGTCCTCCTGGTCTGCCCGCCCTTTTATTTCATTTAGACATTAAATCTAAGCTGCTGGTGTTGAAACTCTATTTATTCGAGTTTTCACTTTTCCTGACCTTAAAGTTCTATTTCTCAAAGTAATACGTTTTAATTTTAACTAATATTCGAGGAGGACATTTTTGTGGCCTTTCACAGTTGGCGGTTGATAACATCTTTACGATCAGGCTACATCCAAGTATGTTTCCAGTTTGACTTGCTTGGATGAAGCATGTATGCTATGTATGAAGCTGTATTATTATCTCCACATCGCTTTTGTTTTAGTTTTTTTGTGGGAATAGATGTCACTCGAGGTAATAGTGAAAGTCCAAAAGTCTTCCAGAACTTTGAAATACACAGACCAACAGAGGAGGTTATTTGGCACTAAGTTTAGATTTAGATTTTCATCCAAATTGATTTAAATCTAAACGCAAAGTAAACATGACATATTCCATCTGTTTAACAGCAAAATGGATTGAGTTTTACCAAAAGAACACACAGAGTGTTTCAAAACAGTGTTATTTCAGATCAACTCATCTCCTGTCATCTCTGGTGAGGATCTACTAAAATCCAGCATCTGCCTATTTTGACTTTGACTATTTTGACTGTGTGTAGCCTCTGTGTTATTCTTGATGGACATATGTAAACGTGCTAATATACCCCTGTAAGCTGATCTGCAATTAATTCAATGGACATACTTGGAAAAATAAAACCACCCCTCACACCTTGTCCTTATCTTTTGTAAATTGTATAAAGAGTTGAAGAAGTTGCTCTATATGATTTATTGTTATTCCTTCTTTAACATTTATTAACATTAACATGCATGCTCTTGAATTTTCATCTTAAATGTTACAGACAAATCCTTAAGTATGATGTGCATAATTACATTTTAGCACTTCTCTTTTATTCAAAGCAATAATTTAGGCTCAGAAAATGGTCAAATAAATCAGAACATCACTTGATAAATTATGTTTTTTTTTCTCCTCTGCATGAATTGATATAATGGCAAAGGTTATGACATTTTCTACTAATCACACAACTGGAACTGGTGAGCTGCCCTAACCGTGTCCATGACTGACAGATGTTATTCTAAATCTAGTTTCAGAGGTGGTCAAAAGTCTATGAACCTCAGTTGGTGTTTCATCCCTGAGCAAGCTTCTCAAGAGTTCCCATGATGCCCTCTGGGCCAGGCTCTGTAGGACAGAAGTGCCAGGTCTGCTCTGGTTTCATGCTTTCAGATAAAATCAGTTTGTGTGTTGGATTCCTGTGACTGAGCAGACCAGGTTTGCACTGACCCAGTACTAAGGTTTGGGCTTCAGGAGCCAACACTAGTCACGCAATGTAGAGCAGGAAGTCAAAGGTCGAAGTTTACCTTTCCTCCAGATTCTCATTTACTTCATTCCTCACAGTGATAGCTGACCATCTAACAACAACAAAACAAATATGCATGAACTTCTCTTTGTGCATGGGCGATGCTTCAGTATTGTAATATTGGAAAGCAAGAGTTGTTTGGCCAAAATACTTGTTTCACCAAGGATTGACCTTTATTCATGTTCTGACTTTATTAATATCAAGGACACATTTTAGTTTGGTTGATAGCAATACGATTTAAAATATGCTAACTGTTCTTGTGTAATATTCAAAGCAGATGTTCTGAATTGAAGCACAGGATCATCACTTTTTAACCAACTGTCACATATATCAAATCATGATGCCTTTAATGGGTTGACTGAATTCAGTGACTTCTGTGTGGCTTTCTGATGCAGACTGAGAACTTGTGATGAAAGAAAAGCTAAACATGCACACAAGTGGAAACCGGGAACACTTGCAACTTGGAAGAGAAGCCTGAAACCTAAAACGTATAAGTTATACAAGCTACCAACTTTGTTTTGTTGTTGTGGATACAAGTCACAAGTATGGAAACAAAGGAAGTAATCACTGTCAGTAAAGGGCCCCACTTTGAAAGTAAAAAAAATATATATATATATATTTATATAACAAGAAATAAACTTAATATTAGTTACACACACACATATATATATTACTTTTATCCCTTTGTTAACATTCATCATAACATCTGACACACCAGCTGTGGACAATAATCTACTGACAGCCATGTGTTTCTTGGAGCTCAAGACGTTTTGGAAGATACTTCAATCAAATCATACTGTAGTCCTGATTATGAAAAGCAAACATTTTTGTACATACAGGTCTAGATCTTTTTATTCAGGGATGAGTATCTGTTCATTTTCTAGTCAATGTGAGCTCATTATGAAATACACTCACAGATGTGATACTGTGTTTTGTTTTAGGTTTGAGATACAAACAATTATGTAAGGGTTGGCCTGAGACCTGTTGTGAGAGACTCAAACAATGAGAAAGAATAAATGTCAAAGAGTACATCTACAATACTGAGAGGCCATCTAGCATCAAGCCATTGCCAGACTGCATGTGGATGGATGTGTAGCTTGATGGATGTCTGTGGTCATTACAAGCGGGATCGCCCTGCTCCTCTGCAGCTGCTGTGACACCTTGTGAGTTACATCTTTTAAATTTACACACAAAACAGATTTTTAAAAATGGGGTCCCCCGCTTTATAGAGCATAAGGCTTGTAGCCTATACCTTTGAAAAAACAGGTCATCATGAATGCATAGCGTTTAACAGCAACTTTCTGTGACATAGGAAACAATAAGTCATGTGGCATCTTTAAAATTACTCATATCACCAAAGCTATCATTGGTATTGTCGGATAAATTCACTGCAGTGAGAAAACGGCGCATTTGGTTTTGAAATGCGAAGGACTGGAGATACTAATCATCATAGTTTGTCCCAAAGGACTGAGCTGTAAACAAATCCACCCTCGAACCACACTCCAAAATCAAACCTCAGTCGCATGAATCGCAAATTGCAAGATGGTGAATAAAATTCTCCGGCTGTAATAATGATAATGATGGTAGTTAAGTGGAGATGCTTGTAATCTGTCTGTAACACATGTGGGTCATGAATTATTAATGTTGCCCAACTAACTGAAGAGAGGATGTGAGTGGAAAAAGCTGCTCACTCGCCCACCTCCACCCACCCGTCCAAAAAACACACTCAAGATCCTGATTTCACCTTTGTGTTTCTGGTGACGCAAAATCATAAAATAATGATCATAATAAAATGTCATGGAAGAAAACATGTGTGGATACATAGTTTGAAAGTGATAGAAAAAATAGAGAAACGCTGAGCCAGAGGAGCTGCAGAGGAATTCCTGTGCTTGCCTGGGCTGCACTACAAGTGGTCTGGGGCCAAAGTTTTTGTGGGGCTTTTGTGGGTTTTTCAGCCAATAAATCCTCCGCACATATTTAATCCAGTCAGATGTGCTGCAGGAGAGGAGCACTGAAGGATGTATGGTCATTACTCAGCAGCCCACATCAGAGAGAGGAGCTAGATAGCCATACACACCCACCTCACTAGTTATAGACATACCCGTCATCAGAAAGCGAGCCAGACACAGGGATCATAAAGGGGGTGTGAAAATTAAGTGTGAAAGTTCATTGAAAAGGTCTGAAACTCTGAAGGTTTGATAATATTGATTCTCTCATATGTTACCATATTAGCAAAGTGTGAGAGATCTGAACTTTCAATATAAATGTGTTTTTGATTCTTTCATTATACAGCCTTAATGGAATAAAACTGGAACACAATTACAGATGTAAAGATACCAGTGATTAGAGCATACTAACATTTTTAATCTACTTTAAATAAATTTTCAAGTATAACGTTTGGATTTGACACATATACCCACTGGTGGCGTTGATTTTAAGACACAACTATTAAATCAGCACTACTACCACTGTTACTACACGTGTACTGGATTTTGTTTTTGGCTTGGTAGTATTTATGTGGTACAACAACCTGGTCATTACAGTCAATCTGGTATATTACCCAAAACTCTGACGAAGCTACTGCTCTGCTATTTCCACTTCCACTTCTGTATTTCACTTGATGCTTTATGTTTTTCAGCAGTTAACACGACTGTGCAAATCACATCATGGTTGCTGACTCATACCCTTTGTACCCACTGAAAACTACAGAAAATACCCAGAGAAACCAGTATAACATTTCAACAACACCATGTTGAACACACATCAGATGATCATCAGCAGTTACAGGATTTGACCTTGAGGTGGTTTTTCAGCACACTAAGTGAAGAGTATAATGCCAGATTATGTGGGGCGCCTGCGCCATCTTCTGTTCATTATTTGTTATTGCTGGAGTCAATTTTTGTTTCAGTCTGACCATCTATATGTCCTCCCAACATCTTCATGATTTATCCTATCCTGAGATTTAATGTTGCACAATTGTGGTCTATGTAAGATCAGAGTTCTGCTCAAGGAGAGATCATATGACTCGAACTAGAGGACCGTCTTTCTTTTAAACTCAAGTTTACTCTCTGTATATAGCGACTTCGTTCAGATCTTAAACCTTTTGCATGATAATTAATTAATTAATTACCAAATAATTGAGTTAACCTTTTTGGATGTTTAAGGAACAAGTGGTTCAAGAATGACAGCATCCTTGGTGGGTATTTTATAGGCTGATTCCATGAATTTTAGACAGAATATATTACAAGTTAACTACAAAAAACAAATAATAATAATAAAATGTAAAATGTAATGACTAAAGGATTCATTGTTTCCCCACCAAAACTACATATCTTTCAGTGTGGAGAAGGCTTTGAAAGTATTTAAATCTTACTATTTGGAAAAGACTTACCTAAAATAGAATAAAATACATAAAATGTAAAATATTTTTTTTAATAAATTGACTTTTTTTGTTAAAGAACAACCGTAGTATTTCTTAAATGCTGCTATTCTTCATAGAGTTTGTTTGTCTCACATCATATTTGTGTCTGTTAGGGTAAAAAAAAAAAAACAAGCATTCAAAACAAAAAGTGCCTGAATGAGCCAATGCTTCGACATGAATTAGGTGAAATGTTTTTGACAGAGAAGGAGTAACAGGGAAAATGGAAAGATGCATATGGAACAAATAATTCCAGTGCAGCACCATCAGGTCTAACAATAGATTTATCCATTCATTCATTTGTATATATAAAAGAAAATATATTTTATACCTATATAAAAAAGTGATAAAACTGTGGTGCTTCAAATTAGTATTAATCTATCATTTCAACACCACTTGTATATTGATTTCAGCTTCGAAACCAAGATTTTAGAGCCATGCATTATGTGCCAAGCAAACAAAATATTTGCTTTAATATAGTAATGTGGCAACTCATCAAAACCATCTTTCTCTATATATCCCATACTATACATATATATACTTTTTTTTCACTGTCAGGCAGTCTTGAGGTTAGCTAAAGGGGTCCTTGTAGCCGCTACCCTTAGCTAAGCAGCAGCTAGTCAGTCATTGGCTGTTGTGAGTCTGAGCATCCTTCTAGAAAAATACCACTGAAAGTGAAATATACGGACCGTTCTTACACAGCTAACGTAAAATCTGACAAAGGAAATCTCTTTGAAGACAAAGAGTATAAAGGTATGGGATTCAGGCCATCACCAACAAATCTCTGTTTAACCTGTAACGTATTTGTTTAATAAACCGTCTTTAGTCATCTTGACTCGAGACGACTGCACAAAACGAGTTGTCGCAGCGTCCCGAGAAGGTCTTTGTTTTTCAGTTGTAAAAGTCGTGGAACGACATTTCTTTTAAATGAACCTAGAACAACTGTTTTTATTGATTTACTTTTAACTGACATCCGGTTAACTCGGCACATTAGCCGCATAACGTCAACGAGCACGCTAGCTTCTCAGCTAACAATGGGACAAGGAGATTAGGACCCGTGTTCTCCGCTTATCAAATTGATTTGATATAGCTAGCTAACCTTTACCCTGCACTAGTGAAAGGCTAGCTTGTTAACAAACCCAAAAAGAGGAGTTTACAACATTAACTGACATTAAGTGACGAGCGAATTGCTAGCATCTGTCAATAAGGTTAGCCGGCGTCGCCAAGGGAGCTAAGGTTTTTAACTTTGATTAGAAGGCCGACATTTTAACTTGTGTTACAACTTCCTTTGTCAAATTCATAATGTAGTTCCGAGTCCTTAGTTACATGTATCCAACTAACCATATTACTTTACACTAGCGACTTCTATTAGGTTATGTGTCAGGATAACCAGAATTGGTTTTATTCGGTCCGTAGCCCAAATCAAAAACGGGATGACTTGCTCGATCCCTCCGGGCCCAGTGTTGTCGGTTTGAGTCTAGCTTTCAGTATGCAGATGTTAGGTGACATTAAATACGTTAAAGTAGTCAAAGCAATCCCAGCACTATGTGAAAAACCAACGTTACTTAAAGTGAATAACATCATCCTTGAGGTTTCCTCAATATCGGATTTATTTATATGCATCTTCCGCTCATGGTCAGATAGCAGTCGACCCAGGGAGCAGAGTAAATACTGTTTAATGACAATGTTTAGTGACAGCTTTTTAAGAAGTAAAGGTGGCTTTATTAGTCAGTGTTTCCATAGCCTCTTCCACACAGATGCATGTGTGCGCACACGTTGTCAAACAGACACACATAGAAATGTGTTTGTCTGAAAATCAGGTGATTTCATTGTTGTATTGTATGGACACAATAAATAGCTTTTAAAGTAATAATGCTAACAGTCTAATATAAATTACTTAGACACGTCCATATATGTAGCAGTAATACATATACCAACGAGAGCCCTGTTTTTGCAAACCTACTTTTGTACTATAATTTTGCTATAAAGTATTATTTTCTGCATTTTCACTCTGGTTGTTGTAGCCCTAATTTCAGTCTTGTCCCGGATGGTTATAATAGAACAGTCTGTGCCATGTGCATGTCTTGCAAAAGATGGACTTCTAAATCACTATAGTCTCTGTTTCTGCCCAGGAATGAAGTTACATTTTTCTGTGGTTGTTCCTTCTGTAGATGCCTTCAGTGATGGTTGGCAACAGTGCTGTCCAGGCTGCCATTCCAGACCTGGGAAATGGAAATCATTGTGAGGCCATGAAGCAGGTTCTTGGTGTGATTGACAAGAAGGTCCGCAACATGGAAAAGAAAAAGGTATCTAGTTTATTAAAAATTAAAATGTCATCACATTATTTTCTTCTGTTTAACCCCCAAGCAAAGCGTGAGATTCGTAGTTGATGTCGTCTGACTTTTTTCCCCCATAGCATAGGATATGGCATAATTATCCCTTTTTACTGCATGGGATACCACAGAGGAAGACGTCTACAGTATTTTGAATGTTTAAAAGGTTAGAGTAGGTACTGTATGTCAGTGGGTTTATTAAGGTGGCTTTTCTGGTATATTTTCAATGTTAACCAGGGGTAACTGCCCATCCGTGTGGGGAACTGAGCTTGTTCCTGTTTTTTTATTCTGACAAATTATAGCAGCCTAGTCTCTTCTTTCAAGACTCCGAGAGTTCCCCCCCCATTTGCTCCACACAACAGACATCAGCAGCCAATTCTCCGTCTGTCTTGGTTACAGTCCTAGGTCTTGGTCCTAGTTTGTCCTTAATGCCATAACTTGTCTGAATATTATAATGGATCTTTTCTGACTAGATCTACCTTTACATATAAAACCACATTCATAATTAAAGCTGTCTCCCCCACCTGTGTCGGATACCAATTTCTGTTAAGTTGGATGTTTTTTTTTTTTTGTCTGTTTTGTATTTTATGTCCACTTCAATTTTACATTTTGTGTTTCTCAATATTGTTACAGTCCAAGCTGGATGACTACCAGGCAAAGAAGAATAACGGAGAAAGACTGAATCAAGATCAGCTGGTAAAATAAGATAATGGCAATTTGTAAACAGCTGTGTCTGCTGCAATATGCTGCTGCATAACAATTCTGCCTAATAGAATGTATCCTGTTCTACACATCACTGGTTCTCTCAATTTTCTTTCCATGATGTACCTGAAGGAGGCCTTGTTGAAGTACCAAGAGATCATCAACAACCTTGAGTTTGCTCGAGAATTGCAGAAGAACTTCCTGGCATTGGGCCAAGAGGTGAGTTCTGAGTTACGATTATTCATATAAATTGCTGATAAAATAATTCTATATCGAGAGCTTGCTCACAAATATCACGGTTACCACGACCTGATACCATACTCAGAGGAAAAGCTTGAAATATCGGAGGTCATTGAGAGAACAGCAGAGGGGGACATGCATTGATCAGCAAGGCTTGTTAGACCCTGCTCCATGACATTTGGTGCAGAGATATACATATAAGTACTTGACAGGGTTGTGATTTGTTTGGGACACCTTGTTAAACAAAATGCACCAAAACGTGTGTGTAGGTTCAAAAGACGGTGAAGAAGTCTGCAAGACGGGAACAGCTGCAGCGGGAAGAGATGGAACAACAGCGGCTGAAGACAGTTTTGGAGCTTCAGTTTTTACTGGACCAGTTGGGAGATGACAGTGTCAGGCAGGACCTCAAGCGGTCCGATGCCACTGGTGCCCCTTGGCTCACTGATGCTGACCTCACGTCCCTTGATGAGTTTTACAAACTGGTGGGACCTGATAGGAACTATGATGTCAGGTATGAGGGTGCCTGCGATATTTAGTTCCACTAATATTTAAGTGTGCATAAGTTATGTGCAGTGATTACAGTATAATTCTTATTTCTTAGATTATGGTTATACTCTGTAAACTGCTGGATCTGATCAGGGAGTAAGGATACTGAATCAGAGGGCCAAAAGCATGCTAGTAAATAATATATATTTACCCTGTTGTGAAACTTGCAGGTTGACTGACCAATATGAAGGGGCCTCAATACACTTGTGGGAACTGCTTGAGGGCCGAGAAAAGGCTGTGGCAGGGACCACGTGTAAGTATTTTCATGGCCATTGATCACCCACCCTATAAACGCACTGATATATATTTATAAAATGATGCCATGCTTTTGTTTTTGTTCCAGACAAGTCACTGAAGGACACTCTGGACAAAGTGCTGCTGAGCGGTTACTTTGACAGAGCACAAACGCATCAGAATGGGACGTGCGAGGTGGAAGAGGAACAAGAGCAGACTGTGGTGGCTGAGCCTAAGGCTGGGAAGCAGCCATCAGAACCTGGTAAATGACAACACATTGGCACATACAGTGTGTGTAAGTATGTATGTGTGTGAGATATTTCTTTGACCCAGTAAGAAAACTGTCTTCACATTTGCTTAGTTTCTCTAGAAGGAACCGCTTCTGAACAATACACAGAGCCAATTGAAGTGGAAACCACAGAGGTGAGGTTTCCATGAGTACTTGTGTATATGTTATATAACAAATCACACAAATTAAAATTTTGCAGTTGAAAGCTGTTTTCTATTTTTCTTATGTTACATTTTCTTACTTTTTTTGTGTTGTAGTTTATAAATAGACAGTTCATTCCAGAAACTGCGTACAGCAGTACAGACAAAGACCAAGTAGAAGAGTGGACAGTGGAGGCTCAGGTATGATGCACTGCTGTATCACCACAGTCCCTAATGCCACCATGTATATTTGTCAACAGCGTGTATTTGCGTGTACTCCAATGTGACTGTCCCATGCATCCATGTGTTGAATAGATGGTGAATTCCCTCCAGCACCAGCCCCCTGCCCAGCTGACTACAGAACCAACAGCTACTGTGAACAATGCCACTCCCGCTCCACCCAACGACCCAGTGGTCCGAAAGCAGGCAGTGCAAGACCTCATGGCCCAGATGCAAGGGACGTACAATTTCATGCAGGTAAAAAGGTCCAGCATAAACTGTAGTGTCCAGCTCAGCACTGTTAGAGATGGACACTTATTGTGTTACTCACACACTAAGATACCTAATTGATTAATGTAGGGAAATTATTGTCTCCTTTAACATCAATTCACGTCAGTAATAAAAGGGAAATGAATAAAGGTAAGTAAAAGACATTAAAGATTAAAAATAAAATCAAACATATTTTTCAATTAAATGAAGGAAAAGTTCAAAACACAACTAAAACAACTAAAGTAAAATCAGATCAGAATAAGCTTACTGATAAATATATATTTTAGAAAGAGATTCAAAAGACGATACTGACTCAGCCAACCTTATTTACATCTGCTCATTTCAAAGCTTTGAGTAGAGTAAATGCTACATGGGAGACTGAACCCAGATCTTTGAGTTGAAGGGTAGCGTCCCAACTCATTTGTTACAGCACTTCCCCCTACAACTGATCCATGACCTAACGGTACATTTGCTCTTGTTGTGCTCTCCTAGGACTCGGTGTTGGAGTTTGATGGCCAGGCTCTGGACCCGGCCATTGTGTCCGCCCAGCCGATGAAGACTGTGCAGACTGTTGACCTGCAGCAGATGGGCTGCCCTTCGAGTGAGCACCACTTAATTTACCTTGACTCTGAACAGATTCTCTCACAGATTCTATTGAGTATGGTCTGGTCACTGTTTTCTGATGTGGATAGTCCTAAAAGCGCAACACACTACTTAGTAAAGTCGTTTTTGTAAAGTGCCCCGCTTGTTTGTTTTCTTCTTTCTCTCAGAGTCGAGACTTCCTCAACCAAGTGCAGTGTCTGGACCACAGGAATCCTCACAAGTAAGTAGGACTGGAAGCACTTCAGGAAGTGGTTGGTGAGACTCGGTTGTTTTGAGTTGCCTGACAGTGGTACGTCCATTGAATAACAAGAGTAGTACATCCAAGTTATTTCTTGTATTATGTGGTCCATATTTTTAAAAGCGCTGCTTCGTGGATTAAATGTGATGCTCTCTGACATGTCATGGAGTCTCTCCCACCGAACTCAACGCAACCTTGTTTCCTTTCCTTCTAAATTCCCTCCTTCCTCCCTCACCAGGCCTCGATGTCTCTGTCGTCTGAGCAGTCCCCCGCCCCATGTTCCCTGTCCTCTGCCTTCCCACCTGTCTCCAAACCCTCCCACACTGGAGGCATCAATGTCAACGCAGCACCCTTCCAGTCAGTGCAAGCGGTACGCTTTCCATCTTGGTCCAACTAAACAATGTAACAGTGAACATGTTTGGACATTTGCTTTTGTGAAAGTGAATCAAATATTTAAGGCCAGTCAACAATGCTTATTAGCAGAAGCAAAGCACTGGTTGATTATTGGTGCACCATCTAGACGGGCAACAATTTGACATGTCCCCTCATTTCCCCCAACCTACTGTACACCTTGCTCCCCGGATGTTCTATAGAGAGTCTGATTGTGATGTTGTGGCATGGACAGAAATACAGAAAATTTTTCTTTTCTTCTTCAGGTATTTAATTTGAATGCGCCTGTACCTCCAGTCGCAGATCCTCTGAAGCAACCCAGCCAGTTCCCTGGTGGATATGGACAGGGCTTCAGCAGCCAACCAGAGAGTACTGTAGAACAGCCTGACATCCCACAGGAGGCATTACAGTCAGGTGAGGGTAGAGCTTTGGCTGGTTGTGTCTCTTTACACCAAGCAGTTTACATATGCTGCAACAGCTGTTGACAATGTTTAGCATCACATCAACATTAAACAGTATAGGTATTAAAAGGAAAACTGTGCACAAATGTTAAGGTTCTGTGGATTTTGTTTTGTTATTTTGTAGCCCCTTAAAATTTAAGGGTTTGGAAACCCTTAAATATATATTGTATCTTGTATGAACATGATGTTAAGAAAGTAGATAACTAAAAAATAAAGGATTTTAATGGGCTCTGTCGTTTCTCCTCGCTGCAAGACAAAATATCACTAACCTCATTGACTTAGTCTTGTATCGTTTTTCTTGTTTGCTTCTGTCCAGTTGTCGGTGGGTTCCAGCCCCAAGACCAGGTCATGCCCTCAGCAGGAGGCCATGAAGAGCCTTCTCCAGGCGCAGGGTTTGGACAGTCGGGCCATTCCTTTTACAACAGCAGGGCTGCACCCAGGGGTGGGCCCAGGAACACCCGTGGCATGATGAACGGATACAGGGGCTCCTCCAATGGATTTAGAGGTGCAAGCAATAGTTGTGTGGCTTCGTGATTCATTGTACTAATGAACACAATACATGTTAAAGTTACATAAGTCCATTGTTAATTCTAATGTCATTTATCATCAGGGGGATATGAAGGCTACCGCCCTCCTTTCTCAAATGCTCCCAGCACTGGTTATGGTCAAACCCAGTTTAACACATCTCGGGACTATTCCAATAATGCCTACCAGCGGGTAAGGGTTCCCTTCATTATTAACTTAAATACACTATCTGTCAAATTTGTAAGATGTCTAGTTATTATACATACTGATTTGTACAGATAGACACATCTCTATTTATTTGTAAATTGTATTTTTCTTATGTTAGATTCTTAGATTCTTGTAATTGTTCCTTTTGCTACTGCACCACTGTCATTTCCCAATAGGGATTAATAAAGTCTATCTATCCATCTACCTTTGTTTCTTCAAGGAGGGATATCAGCAAAACTACAAGCGGGGAGCTGCCCAAGGACCTCGTGGTTTGTCTCGAGGAAATGCTCAAGCAATGCGATCCTAAAGGATCCTAAGGACCGCCAAGTCACGCCACGTTTAACATTCAGGATTTTTGAATGTGTTTGCCCCAGCTCACTTTTATAACAACATTTTCTTTCTCATTGGTAATGTTATTTTTTTAACTCCTGGCCTACTTATCAGAGTCAGCCTGCTTTGGTCTGTATAGATCCTATTAGTGTTTTAACACAAAATGCTGAACTTCACCACATGTAGGGTTATCAGCAAGTCTGTGTGATATAAAACAACAAATAGATATTCCTGTAAACTTGAAAGATTTCATTAATTTATTTTTTGTACAAAATAAATGCAAAAAATACCCTGCCACTGTCGATCTGATTCCATGAGAATGATTTTCTTCTGCCCTGTGCTGTCAGCCACTTTTTCCTCTTTATCTTATAAGTTTCATAAAGGCATTTAATGTTTTTATTTTTTATTTTCTTATTTTTTTTTTTTACCCCTGTCACCTCTTGCGCCATCACCTCTTTGTACGCTGATGTTATTGGTTGAGACTGTTTCAATAAAGTTGTGTTCTATTACCTTCTGTTTAATTATACTACTTTCCTGCTTTGGTGTGCTTTTGAGGTTATTAGTTCTGCTATTTCTATTCTGTTTGCTTTTACCCATCAGATCGGTGTGGTTCAGTTAGTGAATATTGGTAGTGGTTTGGCGAGACTGGTCCTGCCTGTCACTGAGGTCTGGTAGTCTGTCTTCTGTCATTTGGTCACATGCTGTATGTAACAATGTAATCAGGTAATCAAAGCCACTATCTGCATCTGATTTCAGCTGATGGCACACATCTTTGTTTGCATTCAGCCTGTTCATTCAGATGTGGCTTGTACTACATGTATACATGCAAATGAACCCTGCGTATTAACAGCACACTCCATCACTGAGAATAAACTTGGTTAGGACAAACACGTTCCTAAAATGAAGTACTATTAAGTACATTGTGCTATGAATACTGAAACTTACTATATCAAATAAGGTGCCATTGCTTTACATTTATTATATATTGTAAGTATGGATTGTCCGCTCTTAACTGTTGTTTGCATTGCACTGTAAACTCTTGATAGGTGATTTATCAAGTAATCAAATCTGTTAAACTCAAAGGTCATAACTGTTTTATTAATTTGAACTGAGGTGTACAGTATTATCAAATAACTATTTCATCCAGCAGCAAGCAGTCGGAAAAACACCTTGTGTACATGTTGTGCAAATTATGATGCAGTATTGTCTCAAAGGAACACTTGGCACACTGAAAACAAACGACACAGCAAAAAGAAAACTGTAAAAGAACAGCATGTATTTCATGTCTAAAGTTTGTATAAAGTAAACCCACAAAAAGGCAGAGCTGTTATTTCACTCGATGCAAATAAAGCCTTTTTCAGTAAAAAGTGTCAACAAGTCAACACCTGTTTGCCATGGCCAGTCTGCCAGCTGGAAGAAACCACAACATTACATGAAAAAAGCAACCTGGATAGCACAATCACTCCAAACTTAATCTGTGGGGAAAATATGCCATGCAATGAAGTTTTTCAAATGAGGACCAAGTAATACACTTCTGGTGACAAATACAAAGATGTGAACCAAATGCAAATTCAGATGTTTTCATGATTGAACAGACAATATCAATCAGACAATAAAAAGACACTAGGAATACCAGGCTCAGCACTTTGCCCTTTTCTATGATCAAATCTTTAAATTAACTGAACCAATTCCACAAATCCGGCAGTTGCTTCAACTGAGATGAAAGACATCAGAGAAAAAGTCTACACCTTAATTGATAAAATAGATAAAATTAGCTTCTTAACTGTTTTATTAAATTAAGAATCACAATCAACTTATAAACATCTCACATACACATTTTGTGCATGAACAATAGACCAAAATCGAAATGTCCATCATACTGTTAAATGTATCAAAGCAGATGTAATAATTCCTATGCCACTCATACTGTAAGCAATCCCATATAATATGCATCTGCAGTACTTAGGGCTGTGATGGAGTAGGGCGAATGTTTGTTGAATGGAGGGACAGCCCACACCTATCTCTACTTTAAGAACCTAGCACCTTTATTTATTTTAACAAACGTCAACGGAGAGAGCAGCTGCAGCGTGGCCTGAAAAACACCAGTTTCTGTAGTTCTGTAATGTCTTTTTAGGAAGAGCACACATTTTCTACAGGTGAGAAAATCTGACTGTGTTTCAAGGATGGTAAACAGGTGACAGGTTATGATGGTAACCAGAATGGACAGTAAGATAGTAGCAAAAGTACTAGTAAAATGATTGGTTGACAAAAGTATAAGGACTCTGAGCAACCCAGCTTCAAGAGGGCATTTCTGGGTAAAAGATCGTAATATTTGGTGACAGTGGCAGATGGAGATAAAACATGCATCCTATAAAGATCTGATCGAAAACTTTTAGGTTATGATTACATATGATAGATTACCATACTTTAACTTTTTAAGGGGAAATGGTTCCCGTGCTGTATACTGATTAAAACTGTGTCTTGCTCTTTTATGCTTTTAATGCTATAATAAAACAATCTTAAAAATATCTCTCGCAATCAATTTCTAAAATATTTGATACAGTCCAATGAAATGCATTTCACCACAAGTCAACCATGTAAACTAATCTCTCTCTTTTTATTTAAATTTTTTTATGTTTGGGGATATTTTGATAGTCAAGTCAAAAAATCTCAGTCGAAATGATAAAATATTAAATTACTTTTTACACATCATCTCTCAACAGCTGCACATATCATATCCAACAGGCTCTTGGATCCAACATATCAGGCTGTAGAGCAAGAAGCGTGTCATGTCATTTTTAGAGGCTCTGCACTTTGAACAGCAAACAGCAGGTCAAGACAGCTCACTACAATTATATTATTGTATAATCGTATTACCAAACTTTTTTCATAACTTCTAATGTAAAAGACAAAGTCCTTGCAAGTATGCACATTTTAAGATGCACATTCTTGGTTGGTCATTTTACTATTGTAATTCCATTATTTAATCCAAGTATTACCAAACACTGATGTCATTCAACAGGGGTTCCTTTTGTGCCCTCTCCCCTTTATCTCAAGTGTCCTCCAAACCCCTAAGTCATGCTGGTTAAAGAGGCCTAATGCTCAGGGGGAACTGCTCCCCTGCAAGCTGGAGTGGAGGTGCTGCAAAAGTCTGGTTGTGGAGGTTCAGCTTCTGACAGCATTCTTAGGGCAGGTTATGCTGGGCTTGTGCAGCTTCTTGGTGGCCTGGTGGCAGATCCTGGTGTGTCTGAGGGAGACCATGTTGGACCAGGTCTTGATTTTGTTGCTGATGGTGTTCCTGAGGTGTGTCTTGAGGAGCGTGGACTTCAGGTTGATGCCCTTGTTGTTGGGCCTCTTGTTCAGGATGCAACAGGTTGTCAGCTGCGTGCATCTCTGGGATAGCATTTCCTTCAACTGTAACAAAGAAGCAGGTTTACATTCTCCGGTGTCAGTCTGTAAAAATAAACAACTATCAAAAGATAAACAAAATGGTGCAATCAACACTCACCGTGAACCTCTGGAGGGGGTTCTACTTTCTGAGATTTCAGCCGTTCCATATGCTCAACTGCCTGTAACAATTGTGTTTCATATCAGGTTTTTTTATATTTGAAAAGTGACTGTGGTCACTCACAGTAATATGCTTAAATATAACTTTGACAAGTCAGAAAATGTTGTCACACTAAGATTCCACCCACAGATTTGGTGTATTGTACAGAACTAGTTTTTTTCTTATAAACTTACAGCATCAGGTTTGGATGTGAACAGTTTGCCACATTCACTGTTATGAGTAAACATACCGTAGCAAACCTCATCTACAACTAAAATATTTCAAATAACCGCTCCTTACCTGTTGCAGCTCTATTTTTTGTGCATTAAGCTGCTCTTGTTGTCTCTCAAGCTCGTCTCTCTGTTTCTGGAGGTCTACAGCCTTCAGGTTGAGGTCCTGTTCCTGTTGAACAAGATGCTCCTCAAACTCCCTCATCTCCTCATCTGTGTACGCTTGGTTCTGCTCCAGGGTCTGAAGAACACAAAGTGGATGTGACACCATTTATTACAGTTCTATTTCTTTTCAAAACGGTTTTAGGATTACATTACTCTTAAATAACATGATGTCTCACCTCCCAGCTATCTGGCTCCAAGAATTCTTTTTTCTTTGTAGCAACGAGGAACTCATCTAACGAGACCAGCCTGTCTTTGTTAGAATCCACCTGTGAAGAAGACGGGAAGAGCTTTATGCAAGGAAATCAGCAATATGTGTGTTAATATATTGAGATATACATATTTTTTAAAGGTTTAGTAAAAATAGGGTCCTGAGTGCAACTTACTATACTTACCTCATTCATAACATGCTCTCTCATACGTAGCCTCTCTTCCTCCATCTCCACCATATCATCCTCTTCATTGGTGGGGTCATAAATCTTTTCCAGCTAAAATCACAGACACAAACAGTCAGCTGTCAGTGCAAAGACTATTCACTGAAATATTACAAATATTATATATTTTATATATAAAAAGTTTGATGCCATGGCTTTACCTCTTTGGTAAACAATGCCTCCAGTTCCTGTTCATCAAAAAAGCCATCTCCATTGGTATCTGTATTAGAAAGAAAGAAAATACATATTATACATTATAATTAATATTATATTACACAATACAGACTATGTAGCACAGAATAAATGGACATCATCATCTGTCCAGTCTTTAACAGCTGCCGGATGGTGAAGGTCTTACCATGCAAGTTGAAAAAGGTCTTGGGGTCAAAATCTTCAGGGTCCAAACCATCAGCTTCCTCCCACACCTCCTTCAGTTGATTCTGGCTACCCTGCAACATGGAAGCCAAATCACATTGGAATTACAGCTGGATAAACAAGAACACATTTCAGCATTTTGGTAGATAGTTCACGTCAGTGCTGGAAATACACTCCATAAAAAACCAAAACCAACTAAGTACAGTAAGTCTTTTGCTGAAACTAAAACATTTAAATCTGCACTAATAAGTGCAACAGGAAATGGGACCGATTATTTTCATTGCCTGAAACATAATACATTATGTCTGTGTGTGCACTTAGCTCTGACTTACTGGGTGGTTGACTTTCGGATGGTCCGCATGCTTCTTCCTCATCTCCTCGTAGTGGTCCTCCTCTTTCTTTCTTTCGTCCTCGTCAAGTGTTTTCAGGTGTTCCCGTCTGTCGTGCTCTTTCATCATTTCGTACTTCTTAAACTCATCGTGTCTCTCTTTGTCATAGTTCTCCAGATCTTTGGTGGCCTTGATGCAGGAAAAAACATTTAAAGGGCTGTTGTTAATACGGTGCAATGTCCTACTTATTAGTGACGGGGCAATTACATTTTCTCATGTTGTTAGCCCACGTGGATCTAAACTTATTATTATCTTATTAACTATCTTATTATTATACTGCATGGATTCAGCATATAGTACTGTTTACTGAGAATTCCATTCATTTTGGCAGAGCAGTTGTATTGAATTGCATTACATTAGACTATATGGATGTACTTAATAGAGTGGCTGCTGAGTGTATATACAAATCTCAACAAATATAGTATGCTTTAGTGTGCTAAACATGTTATGGTAACGTGAAGTATAGGTACAATGTAGTGCATTTTAAAATCATCAATAAGAAATGGAATTATCTTTGAACATCTGCTGAGATACACGATAATTTGTGCTGATGATGAAAAGCAGGTCACATGACACTGGCTGCAGAAGGTCCTGCAGGCTCCTATAATGACACAGCTGTTCTCTACACCTACAACTGCCTTCCATTATTTCCTCCATGTTGAAAATGTGTAGCTGTCTACAATCCACAAATCTCGTGGTCATTCTTTAGCCATTATCAGTGGCTTACAAATAAAGCAGTTGCGTGTGTGGTCCAGTTTTTATTTCTCTCTACTGAAGCATTCCTCTGTGCCAAGACACTATGTATCTGTACACATCTGCCTTGTGTATGCACAAGTATGCATATGTATTTCTTTACTGAAAAATGTCAATGGTAGTTTAAATAAGTGCAATAGTGTAAACATGTGTCCTTAATTAAAAATTTTTTATGGAATGAAGTAGTAATGAGATTTACCGATTTGATGAGCCGATCCAGGTCATCCACCTCAAATGTATGTGGGTTCATGTGGTTCAAGTACTCAAACTGTTTAAGCAGAGCCTGGTGGTCCACTGCTATGTCTATTGAGGGAGTAAAGCATGTCACAAATATATATATCATTTTACTTCTAATGTTCTAGTAGCAGTAGTAGTTGTGGCATCTTACTTTGAATATATGAAATATGAATGTTGTTGCACAACATACCATTCCCTCCTTCAAGGTCTTGCTTGGCCTTAATCAGAGTTCGGAGTCGGTTTACCTCCTGCCTCTTCAACTCATCCAGTTTTGTTCTGACATGATGGCTGACAAAGTCCAGCTCTTTGGCCAGCTTACCTTGCTGTATTATACATGAAGGATGAAAAAGTTAGTGTTATTTAACAGTACATGTAATAAATAAATGAATGAATTAAAACCGTTCACCAAAATAACATTCTCAATAACATTCAACATTCTGTTAACTTAAAATTAATGGTGCATAAGAAGAAAATCTATTGGTGGATTGGTAGCATTTCCTAAAAAAAACTAGGATTTCCCCAGAAGATTTATCACATTCCTGGAGAACTGAAAGCCCAGAATACACCTGTCAGAGTAATGGTTTATTACTTCATTCAAGGCTGGTGGAAATGTCCCGCCACACTGATAAATAAGACTAATCAAAAGAAAAGCATGATACCTTGATGTCTTCCATGTCCGTGTTGTGGAGCTTTTCTCTGAAATGCTGATCTTTCTCTAGAAAATCAATGACTTCCCTGAGGTAGCGGTCGTAGTGGAGTCCAGTGTCCTATAAAATGTAATAAATCAAATGTCACTTAAAAACTTAATTACTCTCAAGTAATATATTGCACATAACGCACAAAGTAATCCGACAATGGTCATCACTTTTTGTTTATTGTTTTCTATTATGTTACTTTATGTAATAACACATTATCAGCACTTCAGTCTGATACACCCAGATATGTGTCTGCTGACCAACATAATACATCCCGTGTCCAGATGTTGGATGCAGAGATGACGGGTTATGTCATGATATAAAGTGTATTACTGTCTTCTGGAAAAGGCCATATGCTGCAGCTGTTCTGTGGTTACTTACTTATTCTCAAGTCAAGTCAAACTTTATTATTCCACCAGGGGAAATTTGGTTGCAGCCAGGTATTCAAAAAAAAAACACTCTCATCATAATAAACATAATCACATAATGTAAAGATCCCAAGGACAAACAGTACAAATGCTTCAATAGAAAGGTTGCAACAGAATCTACATAGTATTTGTTTAAGCTCTGTTCAGCCAATAGGTCAATATTTAACATGAACAAACTGTTTCTGAGGCAGAAATGAAAAATTCCAATCTTTGCAGTCACAAAGCTACAACATCTGGAGCTGTGGTACTGATGATGAAATGGATTTGTGAGATCATAAGTCTGGAGTCCAATGTCTGATTGAGGTCATTTGTTTATTGTAGTGCAATGACACATGAGGACATCTCTCATTTAAATGAGTCTAGGTGCTGTTGCCAAACTCTGTTGTTTACTACCGATAAAGCAGCTGAAGCACTGACAGATAAATGTTTAAAATCACCAGCCACCTCAAAATTAAATCATTATTGTGTGTCTGAAATCTACCAGCCACTTTCCCACCCTGCCTGCAACTAACAAGTAATCTATGCTGTTGTATTACTGAACATTGATTAAACATTTACTGTATGACATTTTTATAAAAAGTAAATGCCCATCAATCTGCTAAATCTGTCTGATCTTCAGCCCCTCAAAATGAATCCTTCAAGCTAAATATAATATAAAACAAAAAACATATTTGAGAAGCTTAATTTAATTAATCAGTTTATCAAGATGTTGATGTGAAGACATGGACAGAATTAACCACTATGTTATATATGGCTAAATCTGTGCAACTGGGTCATTTCAGGGCAACCTACCATGACTATAACGCAAAAGAATAGGAATTAAGCGTTGAGATGATTTTTCATCTCGTGTCTTCTTACCACACTAGCTGGAGGCTCTTCAGGCGTTTTCTCTGGCTCTTTGACTTTTGTCTTGTCCATACTGATGGGCACTGCCTCTAAACACAGCAGCTGGGCCAGAACCAGAACCCAGCCGGTAAGAACGGCCCGGCTGCAACACATCTGGAAAAAAAAGGACAATTCGTGTTTTAATTGGTACTATAACATTATGATTTTCATTACACAAAACGTGAAGATAAACAGTCGCCGAGTCCGTGGATATACAAGCGCCGTTGTATGTTTGGCCAGCTTCCTCGGTTGCTCTTACTTAAACAGCTCTTCCAGCCTGCATATGTTGTACATTATTGGCTAGCTAATAACATACAGAGGAAGCTGTAGGTGTTAGCTTTGATGAGAATCAAGCACCTAAGATAGTTACTCGTGTGTATGTTGACAGTTGGAGCTAGTTATATGTTGATGAAAAACGCATCGCTTTACCAAAGAGCACCATATATACGGGTCAATTTTATACTCACTTTATTATGAATCCTGGACCTCATCTGCTCTGTTTTCCTGCTGTAGCTTCCTTTCAGCTGGAGTTGTATCGGCAGCTAGCTCGCTAGACAGCACGGTAGGTTGTGTGCGTGCTGGCGTTAACCGCAGTGGTCGTTTCAGCTGTCTGTCAAACGGACCATCATGTTGCGTTGCATTGAATCGTACGTGGCGAGATGACGACAGAGCAGGTGGGCGGATACTTCTTATTTCTGATCGAACTAAACAGTAATTTGAAAGTGTCAGTGTCAGGAGACACACGTGATGCAGGTAGGATCTGTCAATAGGTTTGCTCGAGATGAGCCAGGCCTGGAGAAAATCGATCACCGGCGATGGCCGCACAATGCGTGCCGGTTAGACTTGATCCCGACTTGCTCTGACGTCATGCACACGTGGGCAACGATAACCTCACGAGACCGAGGCGGCCGCAGTTGCTCTCCACCGACTGCAAGACCCAGGGCATGATGGGAAACGCCTGGCTGTCGCCGGATCAAAGAGCTGATTGGCTCTTAATTTTCACCACAAACATCTCGTTTTGTAGAACTAATTAACCAATTTAGATAATGTTGTTTAATCAGTAACAATCCATTAGATTTCATACCCTGATATGTTTTGTATGTAAAATATTATTAATCATGCAGAGTAGCTTGTAACTAATAGCTGTCCTTTAAATAAGTAACATTAAATTAAAATTCAATTAAATGAAAAATATTTTATTAGAGCTATTAGTAAAGTACAAGTACCTCAAAATTGCACTTAACTACAGTCCTGACTGCAGATAATTTGCGTAAAGTTGAGCAAAAACAAACTTTTGACTCAACAGACAAAGCAGCAGTCTGTGATTAATGGGTCCAAGTTCACCTCTCACCCCAGCTCTGCTCCCTGCGCTCATGTGGAGATCTTACATCGGACCTTGTGGCTATACTTACAGATGTTTACACTCCTCTCAGTGCACTCTGCAGCCTGCACAGGCTGGTCAGTCCAGAGCTTCTGTGAACATTCTGAATGAAGACACTCAAACAAATAGCAATGTACTGTAGTAATCTGCAAGAAGTCAACACTTGTATGTATTGCTTTAAATGCAAATACCCAGACACGGTCATCAACTAGTTGTATATGTTGTAATCTGTGTTCATTATCTGGGTATTTCCGTCCTGGAATCTCAATGAACCTTTTTTTATAATGTGATAGTTTGTCATTTATCAAACATAGCTTTTACTGACATCAAATGGAACTGAATCAAATATGCTGCTCTCTAGTTATTAGGGGGTAGAATGGGTTAATCCACTAATCACAGAATTGACGGTTCAATCCCACATGTCAAAGAACCTTAGATTGCTACCATTGGTTTGTGAATGGGTGAATGAGAGGCACACTGTAATGCACTTTGGATATGATATATTGTGTATATATGCCTTATATTAAATTCCATGTCAGCCTAACTGGTCAAATATGTTGGAAGACACAGGAAATACTGAGAGCATGATTGAAACTGACTAGAACTTATTTATTAGATCCCCTCTTGTTTCAACAGCTGCTTCGACCAGCTGGGATAGAGGGCATACATTTGTTGCCCAGGAGTTGTAAAAGCATTGGCTTTCTGCTGCAACTATGAGTGTAAGACAAAAAATCCAAAAAGACTATTTATGAGCCGGCAGGTACAGCAAGACAATGAATCTAATTTGTATATGGATCAGTTGGCTTATGACTAAATATAACATCCCTCCCCTGTAGGTGTCAGTGTAATAGTTCAGTGAGCTGGAAGGCAATTAATCATTGTCTTAGATCATAACTAACACAGAGAGTGAAAGAAAGCTAGAGCAGATAGGGAAGATCAGCACTTCCTTTTAATCAACAACTATACGATAATTAAATGTGCCGCATAATGAATAGGAGATCTATCTAAATACAGTAGACTATCGAAATATTACTCAATACTGTGTGAAGTTAATAATTCAGGCACTTTGAGACACCTGCACAGAATCATTTAGATACCATACCTGTCTCAAGTTAAGGGATTATTTGAAAAATGCATTTTAGAAAAGATGTTTTTGGTTTCCTATGTGGGCATCTGCCAGATCTTTATTACATTTTCTGCTCAGCACCTTTACTAAGCTGTGTTTCAGCAGGAGGACGCTCTCTGAGGAGAAGACAATAACATTGAGTCACCTTGCTGCATTGTGAGCCTCTGGCAGCCGAGAGGATGGGAATCAGCAGCAGCAGAGACCATACTGCAGAGCTGCACTGGACTGCACATCAACTATGTGTGTATTTGTGCGAAAATTAGTACGTATAAGTGTGTGTGTGTAGTGGGGATGATGATAAATCATAGCAAGGTCAAATAACAGAAATTGAGTGGGGATACCAGATGATTACACTGCAGTATGTACAGTGTTCCAGCTACCCTGTGCTGCAGTTTGCAGAATGGTTGCAGAATACATAAGTTAAATGTGCACCAACTGTAACCACAGTTAAATCAATAATACAGCAATATTATTGATTTATTCTGACAATATGTTTGTAAGTTGAAGATCTCTGCTTGACCTTGTATTGCATAACACTGATCCCCAAAAAGTGGCATTTCCTCTTTTTGAAATCTGTTGCAACTGGTGGTGCAGTTCTCATATTGTGACAGATGCATTTTATCATTCACAGATTTGTTGTGTTCCTTTAATGTAAAATACAGATGCGTGTGAAATTAAAAGAAAAAACAACATTTATCTTGGTATGGTGTTGGGCTGCTAAAACAAATGTATTGCTCCTGATAGAGGTGGAGGGCACTCTAACACAACTCCTTTAGGTTGTCAATTGGGATTAGATCTGGTGATCGTAAAGGCCAAAGCATGTGATTCATATCATTTTAAAACTAATCAATCCATTCACTGCCCCCTTGTGCTCTGTATGTGCGCATGTGCATTTGTTATGTTTCTACACTTATTCCTTCAATTTGTCACCCGTCTGTAGATCTCATTCACTTAATAATTCATTTCTTATTATGTGTCCTCTATGAACAGAGACCCCATATGTAAGGTTAGAAACATATAGCAGGGGAAATCCTTTTAGTCTTTGGCTTTTCTGTTAAGCAGATAAGACTTTAGAAGGTCTACAGTGAATTGGTTTCTGCACATTTGCTGTACTACAATGGTTTCTTGGAGGAAATGTTTTATCTCTCACTGTCTTTGAAGAACAGTGCATTAAACCTCTGGAGACTGTTTCAACAAAGCATGCCCAAAAGGGAATCACAGAATCAAATATTTATAATGTTGACAGATGTTTTAATAGCTCTCTGCACACTGATGTGCACCCCATACAGTAGTATTTTCCTTTCACAAAGGACACATAACGATTACTGTAATTAACACCTCACAGGAAACACAAGAAACTCTGGGATAAGGTATTTCTGCATGCCTTTCTATGACTGTGTTGGAATGCCGTCCCCAGTTAAAGCACATAATGTCAGATGGAGGTGATCGTATTAATGATAATGCATTTATATAAGAGAGCGCAGCATGATGAAGGGAAACCTTGCTGCTTGTCTCTGGGTGCTCGATGCTCACACAATAACTCCTGTGCCAACACTACTGTGACTTTGAACATTGCATGCACTCACATAGCCCGAGTGAAATTTATGGGCAGCATTGGCAAATTGGGCAGGTCTGTTTGATGCAGTGTAAGCATTATTGTTATGTCTCTTAGTCAGAAAAGCTCTCTGTCCTCAAAGCGTGACTGCAGTGAAGGTGATGTGAGGCTGACAAACTTCATCTAGTGTCCAGTATAATGTCCGTGGACATAGCTTCTATCACACAAGCAAGCATGCTCTGGTCTGACACACACACACACACACACACACACGCACACACTGGCAGAAACAAAGACCTTGTAGCACTCAAATGCTTTTTATTTCTTTCTTTCAAGGTAATATGCACAAAATATAAAATGAGAGAATAAAAAAATTGTTTTCTTAGTCTCTCTTTCCATACTCCGTGTCTTAACTGTGGTTGTGCATTGTTCCATTCTTATACATGCAGCACTGCAGTAACCATGCAGACAAGGGTTGTTGGTAATTCTGCCATCCTTTACTAGAAGGGGAAAAACAAAACATATCACACTGAAGTGCAATTAATTCCATTTTTGGAGGGTTTTTGCAAGGGCAAGAAATCTGATTCGATAGATACGTCTAAGCATTTGGAACATTTTGTTGCTACAAACTTTGTATCTAGCAATTGCTATGTTTATTTCTGTATATATATATATATATATATATATATATATATAACTGCATGTACATGTCTAAACTACAGACTTTGTTTCAATCCAACTTTTAATAAATCTGCGTAAAAAAAGACTACCCTTCACAGACAAAGTTGATTAACACACCTCCAGGGTAAATTGATAATCTGGCTTAATTTGCAGAAGCCTCCTGACCAGAATCTCACCTTGAGCCTGAAAATGTTTTGTGTTGTCTGACTTTATCCTTGTTTAAGACCAACTTTCTTCTGTTCCTGTGCAACAATTCCTCTTGTGTTAGTTATTTGGACGGTCCTGCTCACATACCCAACTAAAGGACTGAAAATCCTTTTGAAAACTAAAAGAAAGTCACTCTTTTAATACCCTAGTCTCCCCAGATATGGCTGCCACCTGTCTCTTATAACCATGAGATAAAACACTGCTATGAGGATGCTGGGTGCCATGTTTTATCAGTATTTCTCTTATTTCTCTCACACACACATTTGCACATACTGTAGGTCCAAAAGAGAAAAATAAGAATAAGAATGTCAATACATTTTGGTTTAATTGAGATATTACTCTTTCATTACAAAATTATTTTGTAAATCATTTAATGTTACAAAATGACTTGTACTTTAGGCAAGTACACTTAGTTTCATTATTGCTATGTCTTTTAAATTTTGGTGTTATGTGCTAATTATCGTCCTGAAATTGTCCTGATGTCAGAAGTTCCAGTTTTAATCCACTACACCCTAGGGGCTACACCCTATACTTTCTCCGCAGTGGGCTTCATTTCTTACTCTATTGTAACTGAGGGCTGAGTTGAGTTTGAATCGCCTACCAGTCTGCCAGGCTCCTTGTGGGAACCGGTTAACTCATTTTCGTCAGCTCAAATTACATTAAAGAGAAAACACGACCGTGGAAGTGGCCCGAGTTTGGTATTCTTCGCCTTTAAAAAAAAAAAAAAGAAACTATGCAGCCCTAGCGGTGGTGCTATCTGGGCTCCCTGGAAAAGTCTGCGGAGAGGGAGAGGGAGAGGGGGGACGTGCCGAGCCGGAGACGAGAGATCATGGCGGCACCTCTCGGACGGGACACCCTACCTGACCACTGGTCGTATGGAGTTTGTAGAGATGGCCGGGTCTTCTTCATTAAGTGAGCTCGTTTTACTACCCAGCGCTTGTTTCTACGAGGATTTATTAACGTGAAGGATTTGGTTGTTGTTTTATTATCGTTCAGTAACAGGTGTCTTTCTTGCAGTGATAAAACTCATAGCACTACTTGGCTACATCCACGCACTGGTGAACCTGTTAACTCCGGACACATGATACGGTCAGGTACGCGGCAAATAATCTGATTTGTAGGATACCGAGGGAACACACACACACACACACACACACACACACATATATATATATATATATGCTTTGCTGCAATGTGTCTTCTGTCTGCGGCGGGTCGTTCAGTGTGTGTTTGTTGGTGTTATAGATTTGCCAAGAGGATGGGAAGAGGGCTTCACGGACGAAGGAGCCAGCTACTTCATCAAGTGAGTGACTCGTGAGCTCCGTTGCATTGTTTGACCGTGTACAATCTGATCCCATTAGCTGGTTGTTGTGTTTTAAAGTTCTCTGTGTGAAATACTTTCCCATTCTTTTCATTAGCTTTCTGTCACTTTGCTGTTCCGACACGTTTGGTAACATGTTTGAGTTGCAGTCACTGCTACTCAAACATAGTTAATATAACGTACTGTCAACACATCTGAAAACACAGTAGGCCTATGCACATGGCAAATGGCATATAACACGCCAGCATATGGATTAACACGCAGGGGTCTCATCAGATAGGTGAAACCAATTACCTCTGCCTGCATTGTGAATGGAAAGTGGCAGTGCCTGCCTAGCAGGACAGGAAGAAGACTATTAATATTCTCCTCACATCCTCCATGCAGGACCTCTACTCTCCATTAGATAGGTGTACAGTGGCGTGTGAGAGAGAGAGTGTGTGTGTGTGTGTGATAGAGAGACTGTAAAGGTTGCAGGAGAGAGGGGTGTGACCATGTGTGATGGTGACAGAGATGTATGGCATGATTGCATTATTGAAGCAGAGGACAGGGTTTCCAAAGTCACAGACTGCAGTGTGAAGTTTTGTTTTTGTCCGATTTTCACACGTTAAAATGTGCAAGATTCAGGATGAAAATGTGAGGGCGGCACCACACAATCAGTGCCATACCCACACATGTGTTATGTTAGATAATTCAAGGATTGTGTGCATTATATTTGTATTTCCACCTGCGGTATTTTACACCTTTGATTTTTGTGTGGATTCTGGCTGTCAGTGTATATCAGATAAATACTGTGAGAGAAACCAGGACGCAAGAGCAATAAGCAGTTCATGCTGGAAGCAATCAGATAAGTCAGGCTAAAAATGACAAACAGAAAGCCTACTGTAAAAGAATGTGGAGACAAATTCTTTATTGGCGCTGGATCATTGTGAATTACAAAGACTCCTCCCAACGTAGCTTGTTTAATGTTTTGTAGTTCCATTACCCATAGTCCTGTCCTGGACGTTTTAGTTTGCCCCATTTGTTCCAGACGGAAGGCCTGTATGGAGAAGTGTTAAATCCTCATAGCTGCAGTCCTCTAAGGCTGATAGGCACTAATAAGAGGTCTTTGCTCAACGACAGGCCGACACCAGTTTGCAACACTGAATTCACAAACACAGGCACTTTATTCATTATAGCAATGCCTGAAATTATAAATACAGGTCGCACTGAGCTGAACAAGTGGATGTTTGCGCATTCAATAGCCACTTCAAAAGACGTTTTGGCGTCAAAAGATGTGGGATTTAATAAGGAGACATAAAATGGTTTGAACTAACAAATTTGTTGTCGCTGACATTTATATTGTGTGCAGAAGAAAGGCAGTTGTGTTTCCCTCATTCACACACTTTTTCTCTGAAAGAAGCGAGAACAATACAACAGTGAAGTTGTGTGATATACGGTAGCCTAAATGTCAAAGCTGTTAGATTGACTACTTGTTGCCCAGTTGGCTTGGTGGAAGGATCCTGTTTTTGCTCTTGCTCCCTGCTTGTTTCTTTGTTTCCAAACACTAATTTCTTGGAGTCAAACAGTGGACAAGAACACACCAAGACTCTTCTCTTGTACTTGCAGCCTATCTTGAGCACAGCTGAAAGAAAGAAAGTTAAATCATTGTGTGTTTGCCAGAGTAGGATAAACTGGTGATTATTTTTATTCATGATATAATTGTATTGCAAAGAATTGCTAATACGGAGATATATTAGTAAATTATCAGTTTCAGTCATGAAATGAACATAAATTTAAGCTTGTATCATTTAACTTTGACTCTAAATACTTTTGTAACACGTTGATATTGAGATAATTATTTAATATTGATCACAGTTTTAATGTTGCTGTATCAACAACCCCAGGTGTAAATGCATGTAAGATAGATGTACAACTAAAAAGCAAAAATGTTGTTAAAACACAGCCCCGATTCAACTGCTATATGACAATTGATAGGTCTTTGTTTAATTCTTGAAACAATGCAACCATGAAGTCATAAAATGGATAATTAATTTGAGAAACAGCTGATTGGTGTGGGGGAAATGAATGTTAATGCAACCATGTTTTATTCTCTGGTGATTGAGTACTGTCATTTTCACATTGTGGAGAAGTTTATCTCTGGTGGTTTATTTGATTTATTGCAGACCTGGAAATGTCAGGTTTCTGTATTTGGCCCATGTGTCTACAGGGTAACTATAGGGAGCATCGCTTGTAACAGGCTCACCTGGCTTTTAACTCCAGCACTTATTAAGCTGTGAACGGATAAACAGGCATGGTTAATTTATTACTACTTTGTTCTTAAAAGCATGAGTTGGTTTGGCAGATTAAAGGTTAAAAACAGCTTACTCTCCAGGAATATCTTTGGTGCAAGATATACTTTGGTTATTAATGTTAGCTCAGACACTGACAGTGAAGACGGCTCCAGCTCAGTGGGATTATTCCTTAAAATCACATTAGAAAAATTGGAAAAGGACTGGACAACTTGGACTGTGGCCCTATTTCAGACCATTAAAATCATCACAAGTGTTAGTTTTTAGTTTATATCTGGCTACAACTCAGCATTTAAACATTTCCATTAATACTACAGGGACAACCCCCATTAGCTCTGATTTTTGTAGAGTTTTTATTTTTCTGCTCCAGGGTGCAAGTCACGTTTCTTTTTTTTGTCTGATTAAATTTTATCTCACAGACTTTATGAGAAGCTCTCTTGAAGTGGACAGATGTTTTGGCACAAAGTAGGTTCTTTGATAGAAGTCACTACTGTCCGTCCCACTTCGTTTCTCATCTCTTAGCTGTCCAGGAAGTATGCGACAACAAACTCAAGCAGGACTGAAGTCCACATGGTGCTGCCGTGACAACGGTCGGTAGATTTGGTTGTGTGTTGACGGTGGAATTTAGCCGAGGTGGAGTACAAAGGAAGGATTGTTCAGATGTTGCTGCTGTGGCAAAACACACATTTATTTACACCTCGCTTTAGGCCAGCCTGTAGCCTGCAGGCCTGAACTATCTCTGTAATGTGTGCAGTGCTTTATTTAGGATCTTCCAACAGTGTAAGGGCTGATGCTTTTTTCAGCGTCTTAACTCAGACTAAAACTCAGTTATATATGATATATGATAAAATGATAAATTATGTAGTTTTTTTACATAAAAAGTTTGAGTTTAGTTTTACTTTATTTTAGTTACAGTACTCCTAATACACTGACATTAACCTGTCAATGGATTGAACAGTGTAGACTGATTGACAAAACGAATGTTGTCATCCGTGGCAGCAGATTGAAATAGAGTGTCTCTGGCTGTCATACTTCTAGCAAATCCCCAATGAAGTGACCCAATTTGAAAATCATCTTCCAAAATCATCCAATTTCAATCCCTGCAGATGATGTGTCACAGAAGAAACAGGCCTGCGTGTTGAGGTAAACCTGTGTAATGGATGCATATGAATTTAAGGAAAAAAATTGGATAGCAAAATAAGGCTGAAAAATGACCTGCGTGGCAATGAGATGTGTATACATGCTGTATAATTAGGTATAGTACAAGCTTCCCTTTCAAGTTATAATAGTAGGAGGACTCACTGTCATGCATCTTAATGCATCTCTCATATCCTAAACAATGTTAACAGTTACATACATTAGTTACAGATATATGAACATGGTGGTAAACTAAAGACAAACAACCAATGTGGTTCTTGTTCTAATTGTAATGTGATTAATTGATGTCATATTTATATGTTCATAAGAGCTTGTGTTAAGGCATTCCCAAGTAAAAGCTGGGAAAACTGCATTCTTCTAGGTTTACTCTCCACCACATCACTGGCACTCACTGAGCATAGGAAATGTGCAATTCTATAGCTCCCTGAGGGAAGAAATGACCCCACTGAGGTACAATGGTGTCCTGTTGAGGACACAGTTCACATTGTTCAATGGACTTACTATACTGTAGTGCAGGAAGAAGTGTTTGATATAAAACTCACATTGATTTCACACCAAAAAAGGCTGATATCACTATCAATATTAACTGATGTAAATATTTGTATCTCCCCATTCTCCTGCTGCTTGTCCTGTTTGATTGGTTGTGCTTGCATTTTTAACTAGCTGAGTATTTTTGATGTGGACACTATGAGTTAATTACCCATGTGGTGTTTTGGGAGTTTTGAAGCAAAGCATAAAAAAGAAGTGTAGTATCCCTACAGGCCCTTATCTTTAGGCTTAATGAGGCTTTCTTTTTCTGCAAACACAGCAAATCCATACCTCAGTGCTGAGTTCAAAACTTTGCTGCCAAGAAATGAGGGCATAAATGAGTGCCAATGTCAAATGACCTTTGCCCTTTCAGATATTAGATTCTTTTAACATGAAGTTTATTTAATTCTAGGGTTACCATTGTGCTCTGTCAAAATAAATGCATGTCAGAATTCCTTATATAAGTATATATATATATATATATATATATATATATAAATAATATTATAATAGGAATATTGTGAATATTGTGTCTCTCTCTCTCAAAATGTCAAATTGTCCCTTTGACACTGAACATAGACTTTTAAACTTTTATAGTGTAGTAAAAGTTCTAATGTGTTTCTTTGTGCAGGGCCATTCTGTGTGAGACAACTTTACCGCAGTGGATTTAGGATGTGAATTTTGCTTGACTCCTTTGGACTTCTTTGGACTCAGGCAAGAGACAGTCCAGATAGTTCTTTTTCAAAGAGGCAATGAAGCTGCAGAAATTCACTGGTGACCCCTTCAGAAATGGAAATGCTCTGATTAAGACTCAGAATGGGACCTCAAACTGCATCCTTAAGAACATAATTCACTGACATTAATCTAAATTCCATTGGGTATTGTAAGTGAGACTGCCTACTGTTAGATATGCAGAGTAACCTTCATGTTTGTTCAAAGGATGGATGTAAAGGGACAATGTTTGTCGAGTGCCATAGGAAGTAATGAAGAACGATTGAAAACACATCACTGAATACCAATGAGAAAGAGCGCTCCTGCTTCAGGCAGCAGACAGGAGAAGGATCAGTACAAATGCTTTTGTTTCAGCAAAGCTGATGTGACAGAGGCAGTGAAGATGAACAGATGAACACTGCAGTCCTCTGTGTATACCAACATAGATATTGATATCTATAAATCTATCGTGCTATCTGAGGGAGAGCCCATTCACTGTATAAGCAATGGGTGTTACAGACAAAAAGATATGGATGAAATTGGGTATGTCATTAGGTTCATCCTATTGGAAGAGATGTTTCACTTGATAAGATCCTGTAACACCAACAGCTTTCGCACGTGTGCCCCAGTGAGTAGGTCTTCCGTCAAATTTGGGCTAAACTCTGCTCTTGATCACACAGCCTCTACTTTTTTTAACTCATTTCACTCTCTCTTACACTTTCTCAGTTTATTTGTTGTGCCTGGTTATTGTGAGAAAATGCTTTGGCACACCCTGCAGATTGTCTAGCATTTACCCGAGAATTTTCTTGTCCACAAGGGCAAGCTGTGCTTGTTGAACTGCCTCTGCAGGGCTCCACGGATTACTGTAGGAACCATGTTTCTTGAAGTGGTGTCTTCAGGCTCTGAGAGCATCACATTCAATGGAGTTTATGCACGTTTGAATTGCAGGGTAACTTAAGATCCACTTAGTCTGCAGCCCCACAAAGCAAAAAAAAAAAACAATGCATATGAATAATTATCTTTTAGCTTTTAACTTACTTTACTTAGGAACTTTCCTGATACATCCTGGCTTTATTGAATCTGCTCTTTTTTTGCAACAGAGATGCTTGACAAGATAAGCAGGCTTCATTTAGAGAAATGTACTCACTTAGTTAATGGTACAATGAATGATATTATGTTGCACACAAATATATATAGATGTTATTACACATTACGTGTACTACAGTGGGCCTCTATTTTGAATCATGGCAAGTCCAGGACACTGATCATCGTCACCAGATTTTTTTCTCTCCATGATTTTATATCAATATAGTGTGTAGACATTTGGCTCAAATATACATCACTTCTGCAGAATCGTCTGTGTGAGCTTGTGTGTAAACACAGTTCAGTCTCTCTGAAACCCATCAAAATCCTGATGGATCAGAGTACTCCTGCCTTATCTTTGCAAAATAAAGAAAGTTGACTTTGGGGACATTATTACTGTGGCACTGCACTCCTATACTATTCATCTATTATTCTATGATTGTGGCATCATCACCATCATCATCATGCATTTTATTTGTACTTGCTGATGAAATTCTCAAATGAGTAATGACCTGAAAACATATATAACGTGGCCCTTGGTTGTTCTTATTGCAGCATCACAGTCAACATTTTTGAGAAAATACCTTATTTTACGTTAACTCCCAGCTTCTCTTTCCACAATTGCACCATATGTGCTGAGCAGGGAATGAAAAAACTGAATGGTTAGGCTGAATGCATTTCAAGGTCAAGAGAATTGCAATATAATGTAGTGCTCCTTTGTCCGTCTTTGAACTATCATAAAAAGATGTTCTCTTTTTTTTTACAGAAGAAACTGATGGTTAAAGAAGAGTAACCACATGGAACATAACTCGATTTGCTTCTAACAGACACACATACACACACAACCTTGCCATGAAGCATGAATCATTAATCCTGTGAAGACTGCAACAGTGCTCATGCTAACACCATCTTTAGCAGCAGATGCAGAATGCAGGATACTGAGATTGATATTAGGATTCATGGACAAGGAATTGCAAATGGGCTGTTTGTGAGGCAGCAAGTCCTCTCACTCTTGCAGTGTGATTTATGTTGACCGTTTGTCATCATCAGTAGATACTTGTATCATGTTTAATATCGTATTCAGCTATTATGATTGTGCATCTATCTTCTCTTCTTGCTTGTGAGGCAGCCTGAACTTTCACTTAAGGCCAGAGCAGTATATAAACAGAGCTGTGTTGTCAATGTCCATGGTGACTTACTACGAGTCTTGTGACAGTGAAACAACACATACTGTACGGTACTGTCGGGGGGCCTTCAAATAGAGTTGGAGGTTAAAGCAGCAGACTGAATAAAGACATGGAGAACAAAGAGTAAATTGAGAGTCTGATACAGTGGACGTTTGTGCTGCAGAATAGAAAGGAAGCTTTCCATCAGGCATTGTTTGGACTTGTAATATTTAAGCCTGGTGCCTGCAATGAATGAATACATTAAGAGCTGTGGGCCTGAGGTGTGCTCTGTGTGATGATATACATTATCCAGAATGAGTCATTCACTGTCCAGACAGCTTGAGCCAGAGCTGGAGCAGGAGTCAGAGCAGGAACAGGGCAGGGGAGATGCCCGAGCTGGGATGGGGACCTGCTGTTGCAGTGGCCTGCCCCTTGGCCAGGTGACTGACTCAGCTGTTCATGAAACAGAGGTGGTTTCTGAGCTGGAGCCCTCCATTTTTGAGAAGCAGGAGAGGCAGACTGAGACAAGGTAAAACTGTTTAAATGGCATTATCACAGTGAAATGTATTCTTTTTTGGCTTTAAAAGAAATGCCTGTTTTGATATTTTTCCATTACAATCTGGATATCTACAACATTCTATGGTAATGTACACTCAACGTAAATGGAACTGGCATGCAACAAACAGCTTTGACAAAAATCTAATTATATAGAAAAAACATATATGTAAAAAAACATTGTCTCTTGTCATGTTTTTAAAGAAGGATGCACGGCATCAGAGTAATTTTAGCTGCCTCTCTGGAGGAAAGGAGTTTGTAAACTCTCCCTCTGATTGAATTCAGATGACAGTTCTTTCTGCCGCATTCTGTCAGAGCCGGAGTGCTACTGGAGCCACTGCAGAGAGAAGCAGGTCCCACACTGTTCTCATCGTACCAGACGGGTGACAAGAGAAGTGATTAGTTAGCAGCCACAAAGGTGGAAGACTTCGGTGAAAGTCTTTCTAGAGAGCATATCTGAGACCTAAGCTTTTTTCTCCAAGCAATCATTTTTATTTTGTCAAAATAACCAGTTAAAGGTCTAATGGCATTGATTTTCTGCCAGCATAGAAAATTTGCATTAATTAGATAAAGAAGTGCTTAGGGCCAGTGAAGGTAACCATCTGGTAAAAGTTAAGATACTGCATGAAAAGTACTTCACTTAGTTCTACAACAAAACAGCTACTGAGCACTTGCGAACACATACATGCAGCACGTAGAGCAGAATGTATAAAACATTTTTATTGGAATTACTGTTTTAGTGTATTAACAAGCGTGTCAATCAATATTTTTTTTATTAACAATGGATCCAATGTATAGGTGTAATGTCAAAGGCTTCACTCGTAATGACAATCCCACAGAGAACATCACCCAACTCTGTAAACTTGTCAGTTCTAATGAGCATTTTTCAGGTAATTGTATTGTTTTGCTCAGTGTTGTTTCCAGCTGTTATAAGGCAGCTGTTTGCATCAAACAAGCTCTGATAAACCCACTTCACACCACCTGTGCAGCACCAAAAGGGAGAAAGAGAAAGTTAGCGACTAGCTGGAGAACATAATGGTGTGTTGAGCATCTAAAGAGAAGATTATTTCCCTCAGGAGTTGGTGAGGACCAAAACAGTGTGTTTTGGACTTAAATTCAGCAGGTGGCCAGAAACACGACTCCAAATCACTGGTAATGTTTCTCTGAGTCTGCTGGAATTTCTAAGTAGGTAACTGTTTGCTAAAAATTTCAGCACAACAACTTTATATGTCCACTGACACGTGTCCAAAGAATTATAAATGCTGCTTTTAGTAAATTGTCAATTAGATTATAACATATGAATTGTTTTAATATATACACAGTGCATTGTAACAGTGTAAACTTACATACACACAAGAAACAGGGTTATTGTGGGAAATCAGGTTAGGGCAGGAAATCAGAGAACAATCAAAGACCTGAATACACGATGATCTTGAACAGATTTCTCTGAGTGCCCTATGGTCTTGTGAGAGCAGGAAATGGGGCCGTGTCCGGACTGAAAATAAATTGTAATTTTCGGGAACAATACCAACAGGCAGTTAGCAAGTTCTCCTCTAGAATCACTTTCTTTCAACAAAGCACCTTGAAGATCTGTACAGATCTACTTAATCTGACATTTATTGGCTGATCATAGGATTTGTAGCAATGAAGGTGATTTCTATACATATTCCTTAAAGTATATTGTCTGAAGTCTGAATAACCCAACACTTCAATAGCTTATGTTCAGCAGCAGTTTGAGTGTATCAGCTCTGAAAAATGTGTGTCATTGAGGATTACTTGACTGAATATTGCTGTTCCCATTACTGAAATATTGAGCGTGAAAAAGATAAATGAAAAGGCCTGTCTGGCCAATGCTAGTGAGAGCAGATCTGGTGGTTAGGACAATTTCACTCACTGCAGCATTTATTGAACACAATGACCACACAGCTGTGAGTTCTCACAAACCAATCCAATTTAATTTGCTTTGGTGCAGAGATGCAAGGCTAATTCCTTATTCATGAGCTGATTGATTCTCCTTTTTACTATTCTAAATCTTCGCATCCAACCATCCGTTGTGAGAGAAAGCTTGGATTGTGCAGCAAAGATGTGCTGATTTTGACAGCATATTTCATAATTGGAAGGTTTTTAAATCACTGTAAGAACAGTTTGACGCAGTGGTGATGTACACCCATATCTGTCAATGCATCATTGCGACCTGGTGGAGCATGTGCATGTTTGTTGTAAAGTGCTGTTCTATAGGTAGCCACTAGATATTGCTGTTGAGTCTTTGTCCATTTGACAGTTTAATGTGATTTCACATTTGTTTCTGTCCTTTAAAAAAAAATAAAAAATGTTATCAAGACAGGTATGGCATTAAGTGTTTTGATACTCAAGCCTTTCATAATGTGCAGGCTACCTGTCATGTTGAAAAGAAATTATGTTTATTAAAGTTTAACTTCATAACTGAGTTCAACTCTGGTTGGCTTAAACTATAAATGTCTTACCTTCAAATCATATAATGATTTAAATCTTGTCTCAGTCATATCTCCCTTTTCCTGTGTTTCATTAAAATGTTCAGCGTGTATTACATACTTCCTTGACATAATTTCCTGCCTTTCTGATTAGTTGTAGTCTTACCAACTCAAAACCTGTAGCATATTTGCAAAGCTTTTTTTATGGTTTGATGGGTTTGTGATTTACTAACACAATAGGCTTGGATTAATACATTGCTAGTATAACTTAATTTTGCTATACAACAGCCAGGAAGTGGAAGTAAGTGATAGAGTTTGGCATGAATGTTGACCTGGCCGTCCATCGTACATATCGACCTAAACCACCCTCATACAGCCCTCTACTCTTATCTATATGTCTGTCTGTGGATTATTGAACCGGCACTGCAGCAGCCTGAGCCAGCCACTCAGCTATAGTCTGCCCTCCATCCTCCATCCCTCTCTCTCAGGCTGACTGGGATGTGATCTGATAAAGAGGACTCGAGGTGAGGCGGAAGGCTCTGGTTGCAGTCAGAGACCAAGGTCAGCACTTTACGTTGACTGGACAGCACAGTAAGGTGAATAATCATCTGTGGTCACCAGAAAGAGTGGTTGCATCAGAGTTTCCTAGCAAGTTGGGGCCTACCCCTTTCCTCCTTCTTCATCTTCTTTATAGACTGAACAATGGAGCGTTATCTTTTTATTCTTCCCTGGAGAGGCTAAGTACAGCTACATACTGTAAATGCTGGCAGAGTAAAGAGAGAGAGCTGAAACAGCAGTTATACTCCTATCTGACACTGCTCTTCGTGAACTTTCTAGGACGCCCACAGTGCACACTGTTAAAACAGGCTCAGTTACCATATGTTAAGACAACGGAAAGGGACACTTCATATCGGCCGTCTTCAGACCAGGACAGATTTGGACATTTGAGACTTTTGAATTGGAATTACTGCTTTGCACATTAATTGGTGAGTAGCAATGTAGCAACATGTATGAATGAATTGTACATGTAAAAGTCCTGCATTCAAAATCTTATATAAGTAAAAGTAGGTATTAACAGAAAAATGTAGTTGAAATGAAAATGAATGAACTTATCAAAAGTAAAAGCACTCATTGTGCAGCAGAGTGATCTTCTCCCACTCAGTGTTATATTATTATATAGATGTTATTCGATTACTGTTGTATACTATATATATATATATATAGTTAAGGTAGGTAGTTTAATCTATAATAAAGCATAATATTTTACAAACCTACCACATTTTGTATGTAAAAACAAAATCTGAAAGGTAACATAAAAACAGTACAGTTTATCTGTCCAATAAAAGTACTGGCTATAAAGAGTAAAGACATCTTCCTCTGGAATGTGTATAGTATATATACTTAGATATACTATCTAAAGAGCTTAGAGTTAAAATGCTCAAGTAAAGTATCTTAAAATTCTACCAGTGCCACTGTAGGGCTGTTTTACGTTTGAGTTGTGTACATGTTGTAGTTTTTTCATACAGTCAAATTAAATACTGTAAGAAAGAGCTAAGGTGCAATTCAAATGACCACTGGTGGTAGTTAGAGCCAGAGATCTATCAAACTGGTATCCTCTCCACAGCGCTGAAGAGGTCTTTATGTGCAGCGCGAGAACCTTCGACTACTGGGGTGTGCTAACGAGATGTGAAGGAGAGTGTAGATGGATGAGAAAGAGCAGCAGAGGATTAAACTCAGGGGATGGGGGCAACAGCAGCTGGATGCGTTACCTGCATGTTTGTGTATGTATGTGTGCAGATACGGTCAGTTTAATCTGTGAGTTGACTTCCTCAGCGGTGCAGAAAACACCCTGCCCCTCCACACACTCTCTTTATTATCTGATAGAGGCATTTGTAGCATGGCATAGTCATCAGTCTCTTCAGCTGTTAGGTCATCGCCCAGTCTTCACTTTCATTCCTCATATTGTGAACGATGTCTCCCCATTTCACATTCTCCCCCCTTTATCTGATCAGGCTGTTGTTACATAATTTCATGTTTAAGCTGTTTACAGTCACATTGCATAGTAACATTATTTGTTGAGATGTTGTTGCATGCTGTTGTCTCACAATACAATGTATAGTGGAACCATAGGAGTTGTTGGCTCCAAGATCATCTCTGTTTTAAATAATATACCCTTGGAGATCTTTTTTAGTGACAATATATAACATTTCCAAATGTGAAGTTGATAGCAGTTGTAGAAGTGTTGTTCTATAATACATCACAGGTGTATGCTGTCAATCATTTACTGTTGGTACAAAATGACACCATTTCAACATTTCTTGCATACCAACTGCCAAAATAGTGTAAAGAGTGTAAAGATCAGCACATAGTATATATTTTAGACAATTACCTCTCATTACATAATGTGTAATTGCAACACTTTTCTATCCCTCATCTCTTTCTTCTCTCTTTTTTATTTACTACTGTAATTCCTCCTTCTCCCTCCTCTTTCTCCTCTTCTTGCTCGCTGTGCATGCTGTGTATTGCCTGCATGACTGCAGGGGGAATGGAGCAGAGAGGGCATCCAGATCAAGGAAGTGCTCTGACGGCAAAGATCTGCTGAGGAACACATACATTAGAAGAGAGCAGAGGAGAGGTGAGGAGAGAAAGAGCACCACCACAGGGAGGCAATGTGAGAGATGAGAATTTGATTATATGGGATATGGCTAATGCTTTGTACCCGTGGTTTTACTTGGTGCTCTGGGGCCTCTTACATGATCTATTGGTGAGGTTGGCTGGCTTTAATAATACCTATCACAAGCCTAATGCTCTCGGAGACAGGGGACACTTCAGTGAATGCGTGTATTTTTAGCTCCACCTCAGCAGCCCAACACAGCAGTAGCGGCAAAGAAGATGTTTTGAATGAATCAACGCCTCGGTGCACAGCAGAGGACGTCAGCAACAGCAGCACTACCAGATGAGAGGAGTACACACACACACAGGCACCACTGAGAGGAGCACAGCACAGCACAGCAAATCACAGAGCTGCAGCTAACATGTTGGGCCAACCAGGACAGCCAACCTTACACGTCCCTTACAAGAGGCAGCCAGTGTATCGTGTGACTCACAGGTGTGTATCCCAGCCCCTCTCCTGAAACATATGTGGGATTATATTGCTACGTAGGTACTTGGGAGGTGTGTCTGCTAAAGCTTTCCAGTAGCTGCAGGAGATAAAGTGCTTTGAACTGCATGTCGTTAAGTGTTTGTAGAAAGTGTATGTACAGGCAGGAGAATTTTCATGCATGCTGAAAAGTGTCTCATCGCCCGGTTTGTGGCAGAGAAGGCAGCTTGCTGTTTTGCCTTTACAAACCTTTGAATTGCCTTTGGGGAGTGCGTACATCAATGTGTACTAATGGAGCATTCTTTATAGGAATCGGAAGACAGAGGGAGAAAGAGCAAGATATGCTCACTGCAGTGCCTCATGATCACAGGTCACTGACTGCTGTGTTGATGTCAGCAGAACTGTGGTCTCTCAGGCTAATAATGCTGCTGTTTAATGTAGATGGTTAATGTGGGATGCCTCTATAGGTTAGACTGTAGTGGAAGTTTGATGCAGTCCTTGCCACCACTAAGTGAGATACACTTCTCAAAGGAATGTATTTATTTATAGGGGTTTGCTTCTCAATCCTTAGCACAACTGCTATTAGGGCCCAGCCCGCACACAGACAGACCCACAGAGAGATACGCTGTATGTAAACAGACTAACACATGCAGTGTCACATCTGCTGCATTGTACACTTTTCCACACACAGGCACTGAAGTTGTACATTGTTTGCACTTAAGCAACACCACCTTGAGCTCCCTAGCCAATGTGTTAGCTGTACAGATGTAGAAATGTCACCTATCAGCATCAAAGTGAACGGAACATGTATCATGCTATATATTGCCTGCTATACATTAAACTTGTTTGAAATCCAGGTATTTACCAGTACGACGATGGTCAGATTTCCAAGTATATGAACTGGCAGCCTACAGTTTTTAAGCTGCTCTGTGGTTAATTTTGTCAACTTTAATTGGGTTGTGCGGTGGAAACCATTCGTAGATCCATGCACAAGATATCAAGCTTATTATCATTCTGTCAGGGTCTCGATGTCAGCCGCAGCGATAAGGTTACTTAGCCTATTTGTCATTCCTGCATGTGCTCCCTCATCGGTCAGCCCTCCTGCTATGCGTCTCAGCCACAGAGGTAGTGGGCTGTAAACACCAGACCGCAAAATTCAGTATGAGCTGTAGATAACAGAGGTTGACAGTTTGGGTCCGCTTTGAATCAATATTATTTTCATTAGGGATAGTTACATACTGTGTTTAACCTGGCTAATTTTAAACCAATATCAATCAGCCTCTTGTGGGTTTGTCCAGTCTTGTGCGGTGTTCTGTTTTTAATGGATTATGTAATAGTTGGCTTTAGCTAGGTCTGGTTCTACTCAGGGAGCTGGATAACATCTGATTTGATGTTTAGTTCACCATGTCAGTTCCAGTAATGTTGAGTACAGCCCAGTCACACCCAGATAGGCTCATCCTTCCCTTTTCATCCTTCGGCCACAGGGTGAAATGTGGCCAGAAACCACAGCGTTTCATTTGTATGCTTAACTGATATAGAGGTCACATCTTTGTTCAGTGCGTCTTTGAATGGCCAGACCACTTCAGTCTGAAAAATGACACCTAATATTGGTGCAGGGGACAGACTACCCATGGACAGAGGGGAGAGAGTTTCCGAGGAAGGAGGAGACCTCTCCTTTACCACAGACATTTTGCACATTTCCAGGGAGACTTAATAGTTCTAAGAATAGCCACAGTGATAATACTTAACAGAAGGTTGAAGTATTTGAAAAGGGAGTACATTCTCTGTGTATTAAGACAGTGATTTTTTTAAATTCCCCTGACTGACTTAGATCAGCCTGTGCGAGTGGAATAGAGATTCTAGGGAAGGGACCATTCTGGTAGAATCTCGATCCTGCTGGCCAGCCAGTTTTAGAGCTGTGCGCCAGATGTGGCCTACCTTCCACCACTGATGCCTGACTTAATAAGACTCCTAAGTCTCTACAAGCTTTCGCCACACTCTCAGGATACAGAGATTTAAAAATAGCCTCTAAATTCAGTTACCCTCTGCCAACCAAGTGGAACCTCACCTAATTCATTTAATCCATCTGTTTAATTTCTCGATAAAATGATAATGTGATTTTAAAAAGCCTGCGTGCTTTAGCAACCAAGAGAGACTGATAGGAGTGAGTAATTTTTTATCATTTTTTAAACACTGTGTCTTATGTTATAATGCAATATGATAATGAGGTATTTTATGTCACTTCTAAATTGAAAAATGGCACTCTTGTGATCTAAGTAAGTGAACACCAGAGAATAAATAGACAATTTTGAGGGAACAGATTGTGAGAGAACCCTGCAGTGAATTGATAGCTTTGTGTACAGCATGTTTTTACAGAAAAGACATGAAGCTGTCTATGCTGGTATTATATTGCATAATAAAACAAGACAACGACATAAAAAAAAATCCACCTGCGCCCTAGTAGATATGTGTTTTTTGGGCCACTGGGGCCTCCATGTGTGGTTCCTGCATGTTGTTCATTGCCACTGAGCATTGCAGAAATGGAGTAGCTGTGTTGTCTTAACCCTGTGTGTCACTGTAATGTAGCTTCCCAGTGGGAGTGTGTTCAGTGGCTGGTTTTACACTGCGGTGTGTGTCTGCTCAGATTCTGTAATGAGAACTGCAGGAGAGAGGTCTCTCCAAGCCTGGAGCCAGTCTGGACACAGTCAGCTCCCAGCAGAGAAACACACAGAGCTGGCTCAATCTGTTCCTGCAAAGAAGGAATTGTGAGTGGAGGAGAAGGTAGTTTCCAATCTTGATGAGATGTCAGAAATCTGTGTTTTCCTCCAGATACAGTGTATGTATAATATGTTATACATACACTGTACACACTGAAGCAAACACTGTTGTAAAGACAGGCCTGCTGCAGTAAAGTGTGCTGTGCTATACACCCTCAGGGCCGAGATTCTCTGCAGCACAATTTACCAGACTAATCAAAATTTTCTCATATAGTAGCTATTGTATTTTTTCTTAAATGTGATAACTTTATCATTTACCATTGTACCAAATCCAAAAGAATAATGTAATGTAAAAAAGGGTCTGAGCAATATATTTGTCTCTTAGTATTTTTTACAGATTTTCAGCAGTTGGATAATTTGATTCATTCCTTCACTGTCATCTTGCTGACAAAAGTTCCCCCATATTAAAACAAATGTGTGGGGTTTTTATAGGCGCTGTGTGTGTGTGTGTGTGTGTGTGTGTATGTGTGTGTGTGTGTGTGTGTGTGTGTGTGTGTGTGTGTAATGGATGAGTGTTGGTGGTTGGAGAAGGGTATTTAGTAGTTGGATGACATAATAATGCCTCTGACATGATTGTGTAAGGGATTTAAAAATGTTTCACGGCATGAGGGTTAGCTGAATCCGATTGTTAGAGGATCCTGTGGCTGTTTATCTGCTCCTCTGCTTTTGGACAAAGCACTGGCAAGTGACATGGCTTTCATGAAATGGTATTGAAAAACAGGGATTACCCAGATTCAGATAATGTAATCCTAAGGGTGCAACGCATTTCGACTATGCCTGTCCTGTTTTGTTTGTCTACATTATATGAAAGGTATATGGTACAAAGGGATGAAAGCATGAAGACACTGTATCTTAACATACTTCCAGGTCTTGGGACGGATTTCTCCTATTATTGCATCCATTTATTATATAATGATATAATTGTATCATATTTAAAGAAGAGATAGATGAGAACAGTTGTGCTTGAGCTTATTGAGCATAATTACCCTGACATCCAACTCTTCTGGAGGTATTGTCCCAAGAACATGTTAATGATGTGCAAAAAATGCAAATATTGAACCCATAACAACAGAACCACAGAATAAGCTGCCATGTTCACCTGTGTGCTGGTCTTAATAATACAACTTACCTGCAGCTTTTGTGCCATTGCACTCACAAATATGATCTCATCAAAGCTATTTACTCACCCAGTCACCTACTTACCTACCTACCTGCTAACGTACCAACCCTTATTTTATAGGGTGAACACCAGTTACATGAATTCATATATTCTGTTAAAGTCCAGCTAAGCACACTACAACAGCTGAGCTGTATTAGTAATTTCTTTATTCACTCAGATTTGCACTGGATCTGTGGCTTTACTTACAGCAAAAAGTGAACTGTAATTTTTATCTTTGATCTAGTCGCATGGTTTCTTGTTCAGACACATTTAGAGTAGCCATCTCAGAGATTCTCTGCCTATTTTTGCCATGCATGTCTGTTACAATTTGAGTATTTTTGTGATGTTTGATTTATTTTTGATGTTGCTGGGATTATGGGGATCAGAGATCAGACAGATAATCTGAAAAACAAACATATGCAATTTCATCTGTGTGTGTCTCTCTGTGTGCTCAGGGAACTGTGTATGTAGCATGACAGATTGCCTAATTTTGGCTGAATCAGGCAGAGTCAGGCTGCAGATCTTCCATTTGGTACTGTAAAACCTTGGGGAGCAGACTGCTGTTTTGAGCTTGCAAACAAAAATGCGTTAATCTAGCAAATGATGACTGCTGCTGCATGGGACTTGCATTGAGAACCTGCAGGTAGGCCATCTTTGTTTTGAAACACTTGCTGTATGGGCTTGATCTCTTTGTGATAAGATTGATGACTGCATTTGGAAGGCACATAATGCTACTTTGGTATTGGTGCTTAGTCTCACAGACTCACAAGCTATTCTACTGCACAGTGCTTAGACCTTAGATGAAGTGAGGGCCCTTGTCTTTGTCTGTTCTTTTGTTGAATGGCCTTATGACTCATGACTAGGAAGATTCTTGTTTTTGATCAGAAAGAAATAACTGACTTTGAGTTTCTTCACTTTTGTTTAGCAACTCTGCATTCTTGTCTAGTGATTTAGTGTGATTTATTGTGTTATTCTGAGGACAAAGCTATCATCTCCGACTGACATCTGCTGCAGAGTTGCTGCAGAACACAGGACAAGCTGCCTCACCATAAATTCTCGTAAAGCCACGAACATCAGCATAAGTAGGCACTTCACATGGATGAACACATGCACCTTGTAAGAAGATAGCTAAGAGGCTGTGCAGTGATGCACCATCTCCATTAGGAATGCAGAGTCAGTTTTATCACAGGGAGGATGCTGTGACAGTTCTGACAATGTTCCTTGTATAAAAATCAAATGATAAATGCAGTTAAGTGCAAGTATGATACAGAGCCTGTTTTCCCAGAATTCTTTCCTCTCCTAATTTTGTGTTGGCACTGATCAGAGAAATGGTTGAGAAACATATTTAATCTGATAGGATGAGCAGAAAAGTCTCCTCTGCAAATGCATGTGTATGTGTGCACATGTATGTGTGTGAATGCTGAATAATCTTGCTCCACTGTAAACATAGATGGTGAGTGGCTGTCACATGATTGCCCGGGGGCTGGTGGGGGCTGGGGGTCGGATTGCTGTACTTCACTACTACATTGATAATAACAAAGCATACCACAAACTCTTCTTAACCGTCCGGTTTGCTTGCAAAAGCTGCAGTTAAATTAGTTGATGTACATTTTAATGACATTTCTCTAATTTACTTTGAGAAAATGACCTGCCGTGCTAAAAGCAAAATCTAAACAAAAACTGTGTAACTACAAGGTGCAGATGTTAACATGCTAATGACAAACAATATATTTTAGGTATGAAGCATTTCAGCGTAAATGTTGCTTCTACGTTTCAGATGCGTTAACTGCAAATCAGACTGCTTATAATTGACAGATTGCAAATTTTGACAAGGTTGTTGGAGCTAGATTTTTAACTTGCTCCTAACTGCCCTCCTCAAGGATACTTTACACTGTGTACTAATCATCGCTCCTCCCATTAAATACATAGAGATGACATGACAAAACTGTATTCCCGGAAGATTTCTCTGTGGATCTGTGGTTGCTCCTGCTATACTGTACTACTGTACGTTCTCCTTCCTCCTGCTCTCTCTCTCCTGCCCCCCCTTCCTTTTCAACCTAACCGGTCGAGGCAGATGACCGCCCACCTAGAGCCTGGTTCTGCTCGAGGTTTCTACCTGTTAAAAGGGAGTTTTTCCTTGCCAATGTCACCTAGTGCTTGCTCATGGTGGGAACGTTGGGTCTATGTGTGTGTGGAAGTTGGTCTCGACCGGCTCCCTGTGATTGAGTGCCCTGAGATAAAACTTTGTTATGATATGGCGCTATATAAATAAAATTGAATTGAATTGAATATTTTAAAAAGTTAAACAAAAACTTGTTTTAGCCATTTTAAAATAAATAAATAAATGAAAAACAACCTGAGTGGGAAGTCAATCCCCTCAATACCTGTGAGCATACCTAGTCTGAGAGAGAAACTGTAGAACTTCTTGAGCTTGATGACCAGCGGGCAGACTGAGTTCCAGGCTCGCTCCTGCAGCATGAAGTCGTTGGGGTTTTGAATGGCCTGGAAAGAACAAAAACATTAGCAGAACATTATATGTCCATAATGAACATGCACATCAAGCATACGTCAACACCCCTCCCTCAGTTTATTATGAGTGTGTGTGTTCCTTACATCTCGGATCTCCTGGCCGGCTCCTTTGTAAGCCTGCAAGCCAGACAAGATGCTCTCAGAGTCCCCGAGGACAGCGTTCACCTGGTTCCACACCTCACGCTCTCCTTCTGTTGGTTGTGCATCTGACCCAATCACACACACACACACACACACACACACACACACAAAATAAGCTACTGTAGAAGTCAATGTCAATACAAACATACTAAATACATTCAACATTTATAATTCTTGCCTTTTCACACCAAGACTCAATGTGTATTGATATGTAATTTCAGCAGCGTTTTCATTTTCTGGTCCACATTCGACACTAACTTAAAGTGAAAAAGCTTTAGAAAAATAAATCATCATGATAGAACACTCACTGCATGTGTGCTGAGGGTTTTTGTCACTAAACTGTTACTCATCAATTCATTTGATCTACAACTGTTGTTTTTTTTTTAAAGTGATGAGTACAAAAACATTCAGCACAATAAAAACTGTGTTTGGGTCAAAGCTAAAAGCATTGTTTCACGTCTGTGGACATTTTTAGTCCGTCAACAGTCAGCCGCCAAAATGTGCTGCCATGAGGCATCCAGAGTAATGCCCTAAATTTAAAATGCAAAGCCCCAAACGTCTGGCGAGACTGGGATTGTGTATAAAAGAATGAAAGCACTCCTCTGTAGACAGAGATATCCATTATAATGTATCTGAAGATCTGTAACTCAATACACTGGAGCAGGATGCATTTACTGCATTCAACTCATAGAAGTTATGCTTCTCTGTTAACACTATAAAATAAAACAATAAAAAAAGAAGAATCTGAATGCATTTCAAGGATGCGATATCTGGAGGCTGACCAGTATGGAGGTAAACAGTACGTTCTGAAAAAGTCTACAAGGGTGGAATGTTTTTAATTATCTTTGCAGGGCAGTCTAATCCAAAGCATGGACTGACATGAAGCTACAGTAGAACCTGCTTAATGTTTTAAAAGTCTGGGTCCCAATATCCATGGCATTTTATTGCACAAGAATGATGAACACTTTTTTAGATGTCTGTATTTGCCTGCAACCTACAGACAATATGTTTCATATTCCTTGCATGGTTACAGCAAGAATACGCTGACTATGTCTCAGTAAGGACAGCAATTATTTGAATGCTTCTGCTGAACCCATATTTCTCCCATTAGCTTGGCTTGCTTCATTGCTCAGGGTCTATTTTAATACAGTGCGAGCAGATGTAAGGTCCAAAACACAATAAATAAGAACTAAAGATTCTTAGCCAACAAGCTTTGGCCACTGAGGGAAGAGCAGCTTTAAATACAGAGCATCGGTGCCATTAAAACTCTGTCTGGGGTTTGTTTCGCATTTCAAAACCCTTCCACTCCCATCATTTCCTCTTTGCTGAATAAACAAAGCCTGAGGTTGGCTACAATGTGAGAGTGGACTGAAATGCCACTGTGGAGGTGTATTTTTCCTGTAGGAAGTTTAAGAAAAAAATCTAAAGCAGATTTATTTGGGTTAAAAATAAGCCAAGTTGTCTATTTTATGTCAACAGTAGGAAGCAGAGCAGTAATGTTGTATTCATATTTTACTGCAGGGATGGAATGGGGAGGAACGTTTTCCATCCTAACAGAAATCATATGTTGAAGTTTACATCATGAATTGATAAGTACAGATATCAGGATAATGCAGGACGAGAACAAGGCTTAATACAGTTTAATACACTATGCACCAGATAATAATGCGTTAGTAATGACATTATGTCACATACGAACACATTGTCACCGATCAGCACCGGGAACCCTATTTGTTCTGTGCATGTGCAAAAAATGCGTCTGCTTGCTGTCTGAAGCACGTTGAAGTAATTTACTGCAGTTTCAGTCATCTTTGGTTTTACTAGTTGTGATAGAGAAGATTCAAACATTTCTTATGAAATGAATCCCCCCGTTCCAGCTTTCCTTAACACATTTCTACATACATAAAAAAAAACACACAATTTCGCACTTGCACACAAGTGGGGTTTTCCGGTACGGATGGGGCAGTGACAAGCATGCACTTTCTAACAAGTAAAATATTTATTCAATTATTAGTTAGTTATTATTAGTTAATACAGTTGAATCTTCTATTTCATAAAAGATTATATTTTATTTTAATCCCAGAAACTGCCGCATATTGCTTCGAAATACATCCGACAGAAAGTACACATGGGGATTGCGGTACAGAGTGAAAATTATAAATGCACATACAGGGGCAGGCATGCAGATAAGGTGGTAAAAGCAGAGAGCAAAGGTCAAGGGTCAGCTCCATTCTTCTTTAATTTGACATTGAGTGAATGGATTTTAAAAATGAATGATGAATTCTAATAAATTCAAAGTGGGACGACAATACAAAAGTTGAATAGGCTGACCCCTGACCAGGCAGAGCAGCTAAACAGTAGTTAAAGGAAAAATGAATTAGAGATGTAGAGGAAGGGTTGGCCTAGCAGAAGGACAGGCATAAGCTGTGCTCACTTTCAAAGTCAAGGAAAAAGTTTGGCCCCTGTTCAAGCTCTGTGCAAGTGAGCACTTTTAACAGATTCCCCATTTGGTTTCTGCAAGAGAGAAAAAAGAAAGAAAGGAAGAGAAAGTACGTGTGCTGTTAAAAAGTCATCAATAAGTTATTTGAACAAAGACGGGAGAAGTGGCAGATCGGAGCTGAAGGAGCAAGGAGGTCACGACCGAGTGAAAGAAGAAGGAGGGCAGGGGAAGCGAAGGAGGAAAAGAGGAGCATGAGCAGACTCGTCATCTGGAGCAGAGACCTGCTGACAGAACGGCCCCCCCCCCCCCATCAACATCCACCACATCTCCTTCTCCATCCATCTTTTCTCCCTTTGTTCCACTCCTCTGCCAGACTTACTTTCAAAGTCCAGGAAAAAGTGTGGATAGTTCTCTATTTCCCTTGTTAGGACTTTTAGCAGGTTACCCATTCCAGCAAACCTGATGGTCAAAATACAGCAGTGAAAAACAGACAGGAAAATAAACATGAATACATATATTTTATACAAGATATATCATATGCGTAGTTAACGGTGTTCTTGACATAACAGACAATCACCATACAGAGACAGATCTACTGAGACACAATTGAGATGTGACCCAGTGTAAAAACTGGAATGGAGTAATGGATAAGGGGTGCATTATGTGCACTGACTTTGCATAACAAGTCTAGTCAAAGTCAAAGTCAAAGTGGTACTAAAGTTGGGTTTTTCATTCGGTCTCTGAACGTGTCTCGGGCTGAAACTAACAAGTATTTATATTATCAATTAACCTGCCGATTATTTCTTAAATTAATCAGTCACTTATTTAAGTTTAATTCTTCAAATGTCTTTTTTGTCCGACCAACAGTCAAAGGTATTCAGTTTACATAAAAGAAGAAAAGAAAACCTGCGAATATTCAAGAACTGTTTTTTTAATTAATTATTTTCCTGATAATTTCTGTTAATCGACTACCTCAATCATTTGAGCTCTACAATTTTCTTATATTAATGACATATAGGGTTGTAACTATCGATTATTTTATAATTTAATAAATTAATCGTTTATTCTATAAAATAATTTTGAGAAATGCTCGTCCCAATTTCCCAGAACCCAAAGTGACATCTTCAAACTATTTCTTTTGTCCAACCAACAGTCCAAAACACAAAGACTCTTCATTTACTGTCAGAAATTACATTTAAGAAGCTGACAGAAGTGATGGACAGTTTTGCTTGAAAAATGACTGGAAGGATTAATCGATTATCAAAATAGTTGGCAATTAACTATATGACTAATCTTACCTAATTTCACAGAAGTGAAACTGACGGTACTGAAGTATTTCTAATAGCAAACAATTTAAAACCATGCCAAAATGTTGTCAAAAAGACTAAATTACAGTTTTGTAATTGAAAATGTTTCTTATAAGTGGAACGCGCTGCTTTGCCTTCACATTATGCCCGTGTGCGTTTCCTGGTCAGTAGAGGGGCTGAGAAAGCAACATTTCCTCCCACCTTCGTTGGACAAAACGTCTGAGGTTCTGAACCCATTTCTCTGCTCTTTTGGATCCAGGCCTTTCTAAACGTGGCCAAACACAGGGATGTAGTCCTAAATGGCAGTTACACACCATGAAGGTTTTATTGGAAGCAAAAGGCAGCGGGTAGGTAGCAATTTCCAGGGAGAAGTCGACCTCCTCGGCCATGGCGGGTGGTCACAAACTCTGTAATCACAGCCGGCTTTAAACAGTAGCATAATATGTGACCATGATTACGGTAAAAGGGAGAGCGTCACATTACACCATGGGGGTTCCAACTTTGCAAGATTAAAAAGATTTAACCAGACGTTACATTCATATTGGGTGGGAAACAAAAATTGTTATCTGAAGGTCATTTGGAAAAAAAAGAAAATGCAGATGCACTCTGACAAACATCTGTTGCTAAGAGGCAGTCTATTAAGCACAGGAAGTTCCAGATTCCCACTGTACAAAGAAACTATAAGGATACACTTTTCTTCTCTCACGCAGATCCAACTCGTCTAGATTTTTAGAAGTCAGAGTGTGAAGTGACAACAAAAGAGACAGTGTGCTGCAGCATGCACATGATAATCACACTGTTTCTCTGCACAGCCTCCAGCAAGCTGTCCGCTAGTTTCAAACATGGTATTCATTCCTCTTGTTGCGCTCCTCATACAATCACGCACAAGTCACAATCCAGACAAATAAAAGCAGTCTGCAGACAGTTCCTACAGCCGTGACTCCACAGAAATGATAAACCTTGTTAAAGTGAATCAAATGTCATGCAGCCATGATTAAAGCTGGTGTTTAAATAACAAGGTGGCACCAGAAGGGGGCGGTGGTGGCTCACGTTTACATTTCAATAACAGGGATTAAAGTAGGACTGTAATGCTGGCATGTTGGTACATGTGCTGCAGCAGACAGAGGAACCCTGACCTGCGGCTACAACAAGTTCCTCAATAGAATCACTTGCCTTTACTTCAGGCCAAACTGTGGTTATGCAACACCCGAGGAATCAAGTTAGCCATTCCAACTGACAGCCAGTTCCACCTCCTCAGCAACATCTGAAAAAGGGACTGTTTTGCTTTGTGAACACACACACACACACACACACACACACACACACACACACACACACACACACACACACACACACACACACACACACACACACACACACACACACACACACACACACACACACA
>JAVQJD010016236.1:0-20618 GCA_036023655.1 Nannoperca australis | reverse complement strand
CCCCCCCAACTAACGCTGCTCTTTGGTATAATTGTAATATATCGCCGCTGTACAACTAATAATAACATCATTTATTTAGTTTGCCCGTGATGTGATCATTTGCATGCGTGAGCCCTTATCAGAGGAAGTTTATGTAAACTTAGTGTTGGAGCTCCCTCTACAGTTACTTGCAGCCGGCCATGTTCTGGTGCAGACATGCTGCTTCTGTAGTCTCAGGATTCTTTTTTTTTTTTTTTTTTGTCTCGTTCCTCATGTATCCATCAGTTGCGATATAAAATTCGATAGTAATATTTTGCTTTTATAAAACTGTCACAATACCATACATTTGTAATGTGTTTTTAAGCCTTAGTTTAGTGTTTTTATGATGTGCACACGCACATATCTTATGTCAAAATGAACCAGTAGACTTGTTTTTAATGCTTCAAAAATCAACCATACATATGTTTTATTTTTTTTTTTAAGTATGTAAAGTTTTAATTTTGGTATAAAAAACGTTCGAAAATATTTTATAAATAACAAAGAGGCATTTTTCAGTTGAGGTCACAAAAAGCAACAAATATTTGGGCATGATTATTATACAGATATTTAAGTAACAATAAAGAAAAACTGGCAGCATAATAAGTAGATACAATTTAGCTTTTTTTTTTTTTTTTACAATCGCAGACAGCTGATGTATTCAAACATTTTATGGCTGTCATGCTTAACTTCAGGATTGCAGGACTTCTCAATTATCCCAGATTGCGCATTTAGTCGTTTCAGTTCCTTAAAAAAAAAAAAAATCAGATGAGATGAAATACAAGATTTAACAAAACAAAGGTAAAAAGAGAATAATACCTCTATTATTCAGATTTCGCCGAAATTATATATATAAAAACTCCAGCCTTTAAAAGACTCATAGGAGACAGGACAGTCTTAGTAATGCAAATTCCTATTTTTATCCATCTTATTGAACAGCAGAAGAAAATATAATATTGTTTAAAACATTAAAACATGTATTCTGGGAGACCAACTTCGATTTCCTAACTCGCCTTACTCTAAGCGAAACGCGGTCCTTTTCGTTGTTACTGTGACGTTTTCATCGTTATTTATTCATTTCATATTTTCATTTCTTTTCACGCTTAAATTTTTTAAAGGACTTGGATTGGATGGCGGCATTGCTATTTTTCCAAACGGAGACACCGTCTGTCCCACATTCCTCGACTGGACTCAGATGGTCAACGAGGACAATATCTTTTAATGTCATTCAGGGCAACAAAGGCAGATGAAAAGCGCTGATTCTCTCGAGCCGTATCCTCTCTAGTTTTAGGATATGCTTTAAACGAACCCCAAACTCAGCCGAGAGAAAGACTCCGGAGCCTTTTCGGAGCTCCTCTCACCATGTTGCCTTCCTGTCTAATCAATTATCTTCCTTGAGAGCCTCATCTAACCGCGCGATGCATATTCATAAGTGGAAACTGCCTGCTGATTGATGTAATAGTTTTTTTTTCCCTCCTTCCTTTTGTAGATTCTCGTCCCCTTCTTTTTCTTAAAGGAAGTAGCTTTGAATGACCAGCATTACACTGACATTGACGATTCATAATTATATAATATACAAAAGAAAAATGAGGTGTTCGCACGGGATGTTAGAAGGTAAGAAACAGTCAAATCACATCAGGAAAAAAAGGAATTTCAATCCCTGATGTAATTGTAGATTTAAAAAGCATCAGTTGTATACCGCTTACCGTGACATGTATAATAAATTAATGTTATAAAGATTTATGTCAGTTTAAAAAACTATTCTATGAATAAAAGGTGGGCTGAAAGGGCAGCTGGTTGCATGTGAGCACACCGAACCTTATCATAAATAACGATGCTTATTTCCTCACTGTTCACAGGATGTTTGCTCCTGAGGGGCCTAGAACAAGCCACCTCTTGATAGTGAGGATTCAATTGAAATGCTACTGAAGGGCCAGTGATCGTGTCTAGTGCTCAGGGCCTCTCCTCTGATCAGTGCATGAAATTAGGGATTAAAAAGCCTGGGCAGAAACAAAGTAATCATGCCTGCTTGTGTCGCCATACGTGTCCAACCTGCTCCCGGTTACAAAGAGCAAATGGAATACATTAGCTAACATTTTGCTCTGAGCTATGCAGGGACCATTTCCAGCGGGGCATGGTGTGTCACTCGTTTCCTCGCACGTTAAGTGGATGTTCTCCTGGCTAATGAGCAATAATCAACATTGACTCCTCTTCTTATTTTTGAGGTCCACGCTGTGTTAAATGCTCAGAGTCTCCCCGGGCACACTGTAGCACTGTGCTACTCAACTGCCTAAAAAAGAAGCACAGGTTAATATATTCAACCCAAGATTGTAAGAAAAGGGAAGAGCGTGAGATAGACTTAAAATATTTGGAGCACACTTGGCACATGCTTAGAAACAGTGACAAAATAATCAATATGTGGCATCGTGAATTCTTCAGATTCAGATATCCCACATTATAAAGAAATAGATTCTCAATTATGATCCCTGTCTTGTAATTATTTACAAGCGAACGTATAGTTCTGCAAAATTAAGAGTGCGGCAAAGCTTTTGACATAGTGCAAATAAATTGTACTTCATTTCCCGTCTAATGACATTGCTTATGTTGTCCTGAGCGCGGTTGACTGCTGCTCCCTTTAGCCCTCAATACTCTGGGACAGGACTACATGCAGATACACGGGTGAATAAAGTAATGTGCTGTTAAACAGCCATTTAGGAGGGGGAAAATCTGAGAAAGATGGAATCATTAAAAGGAAATCTAATCTGTCTTTCGAGGCGATCATTGATCTGGGGGAAGGTGGACGGCAATACCAGGCGGTTGAAAGGATCCAGGCCGATGGAGCCATCAGAGGTTTACGTGTGAATGGGGAGAAACCATGGAGTAAATAAACACTAGAGCAACCCATTGGAAAGGGCCAGAGGTGCCCTGTGAAAGAGGAGGCCGCTGCAAATAAAGGGGGTCAGTCTTGTGTTCTCACCTCATCCACCCCTTCTGTCATTGAAGCACCCTACACCACTGCCACCTCCTGCTCCTCCTCCTCCTCCTACCCCCGGGCTGGACCGTTCTGCCACACCCCCTCCTGCCACCGAGACAGACAAATGTCATCTCCTTTGTGGACCTAGTCAGGCTTAGAAGCGGCCCACTGTCTTTGTGCGGTGGACTAATCCTTTTATGAGCCACTGTCGACCGCGCCCCCACCCAGCGCTCGCCCGGGCCAGGAGAGGGGCTGCCCTTTCTGCGAGCACTCGGCCTGTGTGTTAGCTGACCGCAGGAGGACCGGAGATCTTCTCTCAGTAACACATGTCCCACACACCACATGCCTTCATACACAGGCTTACAGGCCGCGGCACTCCACCAAACTTGTTACACTCTACAGTGGAAAGTAGAGAAGGCGGAAAGCTCAATTCTACCTCGGCCCAAAGATATGCAACTTCTGTGTCTCCTGCATGTTTTATGGCACATCAATTATGGAGACTGTAAGTGAAAGTGCAGCAGTTACATGTTAAAGAATAGCCAGGGAGCAGGGAGAGAGGGGTTGTTGTGTTTCCCTGGGCTGAGCAAAGGACAAAAGGCCCAAAAGGAGTGACATTCTCTGGGGCCGGAGCGGGAGAGAGGGAGGGCGCTGATTTCATGCCTTTTGTTGATGGAGGTTAGAGAGAGGAATTCTTTCACTGAATCCGAAAGGCAACAAGTGGGGAAAGGGGGCGACAGGCCGACAGGCCGGAGGGAGAGGCGTTTGGGCTTTTGCCGTTCACCCAGCTGAAAGATTGTGCTTTTCTCAGCCCCCTTCAGATCCTCCAGACAGGCCCGAGTTACAGGGCAATTATGGAAATGCAACTTTTGAAGTCAAGCATAGCCTTCTTTCAGTTCTTCCTCGGGACAAAGCAAAGGCAATAAGGGATTTTTATGCACCCTCTTCCATAAAACATGTTTCAGCCCCAATATGTGTATGTTCCTAACTTTTCTTCTCTAACTTACACACTATTGTAGTTGGTGTTGACATTTGTGAGTATGCTTTACAGATGAGCGTTAAAGAAAATGTTAAGAACTTTTTTTTTGCTTTTTTGAAAGAGAAATATTATAGGGACATTGTTTTTCACATGTTTTTTGGGGGAAGCTGCATTCCCTCATCTCTTTACCATGTCAATCTGCCTATAAAGCATTTGCCAAGGAGATGAGCACAGGGGTGGGTTTATAAAAAAAAAAAATGCCTGGCCTCTTAGCTGCTTCCAACAGCTGCACGCTTTTACCAGCCTGATGTCCCCTCTCCACTCACACGTCACTAACAGAGGCCCAGCAAACCATCAGCCCTGTGCTTTCTCAGCTTTGTACATTAGTCAGCGGTGTAGCACAGAATTTCGCCACCTCGTGTGAACTAATAAGACACATTTTCTCCGGCTTTTGAGAGGATCGCAAGAGAGTGATGTCTCTACATCACCCGACACAGCAGAGGCCTTGTACAACAGTGCCTTTACACTCAGAGCATATCTGACAAATGCCAATAGTCCGGCTTTCACTCATCACTGTTAATGAGAGGACATATTTTGGACGTTTCCAATATTTGTACAGACTTCATACATTATGAAGGCCCTTTTATTCACAGTACCAGGCGGAGAGGACAAGGATGGGTAAGGGTGCGGGTGTATTCATGACTCTTCAGGATTGGCTGACTGGTGAAGGGAACTTAATAAATTCTTCCTCCTTGGAACACTGTCAAACAAGTCCTTTCTTACATCTCCCATGAATACATTACCAGTGAGCTTGATTGATTAGAGACCCTCGCCAGAGGGTGAACCGATGAACCGACTCCCCCGGTGTGATTAATAGACTTTATTAAGAGAGTCCTCTCCTTTTTAATAATGGTAATGTAAAGGAAGGCGTTGTGGGGGTGGGGGGTGCGCAGGAAGTCTAACGATGATCACTGCTGCTGTCCCTCTCTTTGATCCACATCCCCTTTAGTTTGAGTTCATTTTCACAACCTCCAACTGGCTATATCCATCACCTCCCTATCAGTGCTACACACCAAAGATATGAGGTTCCTTTTTATATACTGTTTGCACTTTTGTTACTGCATACTGCCAATATGAAACTCTTTAAAAAGTCTCTCCTGGGTAATATGAGAAGCGGGATTGATTTGGATTGCTATTCACAGTTTACGGCTAAATGAAATTGAGTCAGTGTCCATGAAACATCTTTAATAGGCCTTAGATCAGAAACTAAGTGATGACTGTATAACTCTGCACTCGATACCTGCATTGTGATAGAGAAGTGTATGTGGCAATGGGCATCTATTCTTCTAAAAGCATGTGTAGCTCTACTTCTGGAGGGTTTTTATGTTCAAAGGGAATGAAAAAAGAGACAGCTATCCTAATCTAGTCTCTCAAATGTTTCTCTTCACCTTACATAATCAAGTTCTAAAAGTTCTAAAGTCTAGACCCTTGACCTCCGTATGCTTGGTCGCTTGTAAAGTTATTGATTTAGGAACCGAGGGTTACTAAGTTTTGTTCTACATTTCAATTATTGTAGTATTTGTCCGATACATACATATCCCTGTTTGCATGTGTTTTTGGGTGCATAAGTCAAAGCTTCCATGTGGTAGGTATGTGTATCCAAACAGCTCACTGGCTAATCATTGTTCTTGAGAGCTAGCGTGGTGTTAGGTAGGGGGTGAACCATGTACAGGAAATTGTTTAGCCACCCAGAGCTGAGCCTGCTTATCAGTGCTACACAGGAACAACAACAGATTTTACTAGCACTGGACACAGCAGCTCCAACTTATCATCATTGTGCATTTTTCAATACACCACCACCAAGTGATTTATTCAAACACGGATACCACAGATAGGGCTATTCACGTCCCAGCACATTACAGCATGACCCAGACAGGTTCTGTTTGCTTTGCTGCAACAACCCAGACACACACGCACACATACACACAACCATATATGACATCACCAGACAAGCCCAGCGCTGCTCGCTGTTGCTGTAAACCCGAGAGGGAGGTCGATAACAGCAGGTGAGAGGGCTTCACTGTGTAATGATGATGCCTACCAGTGTCTAAGTTGTAAACCCTGCTATTGATTCTCTTCAGTTCAGCCAGTAGCCTCCACAATCCTCCATGCCTGAAAGTTTGCAGTAATGTGTCTGCATAGAATCCAATATCCGCCACTATTAATGAATACTGACAAGCAGCTCAACCTTTGTATTTTTATTTTTGATTTAACCAAGTTAGTCCCACTGAGAGCACATATCCTGTTTCCAATGAAGACCTGACCAAGACCACAGCAGCACTTTTGGCTACAGTCATTTAGGGTAAATTTAATGAAAATAAACAAATTTTATATTAAGAAAAAGAGAAAATAGATAGTGGAGGAACATGATTGAGAAACAGAGAATGTGAAATAGAACCCAGACTAAGTAAGGCACAGTGCTAAAAGAGTAAATATATGTCTATACAAAGTGTTTACCAGAGTATAAATACTGGATTTACTAGTCTATCATGCAGGATGAGGCTGGGTGACATGCTTCCTTGTACTCCATGGGGAGTTTGAAAGTATATATGCTAAAGCCAGAGGAAAAGAAGAGGCAGAGAATGTACTCTATTCTTCTCAACTTTTCTTTGTGCTTAGATAAACTTGTTGTCAGGCACATTGTCAGCCACTCCAGCATGACACCTCACAGCCAGATAATGGCATTGCCATGCAAATGAGAGATGGTGAGAGCTATTCCACCAGTGTGTGTGTGCATGTGTGTGCATTCATGCATGCATCTGTTTTGTTAGTGTTTATTAGAGAATGAAAGGGTGGGCGACATAGTGATTCAGCTGTGGCATGAGGATAGATTGGGGCCTTGTCTATAATAAGGAAACTAAACGCATGCTGAAGGAGGATTGTTCAGCCAAATTCAGTTCTCAATCAGCTCTTTCTCTTCTACTCCTGGGAAATCTCTGCCATCTAGTCAAGACAAGTTGTCTTAAGACACCACAGAGAAAAGTAAAAGATGACAGTTTGTGACAACCAGAGGCACCTAAATTGCCAAGTAGAATAAATGTACTATAATATATCCTCATCTGACTGCAAGAGTTTAGATTATAGAGTCAAGCACCTATTTAGTGTAAAGGTACAGTGAAAACATGCTGTGGACACTAAACAATATGTTGGCAAAATACACTACATAATTACAGCAAGTCCTTGTTTTTTAGGAGCAAGTCACTGACTTGTGTAGTGAGGGAGGAATAATTCTTGGTATCTTGAGTTAATAATTACCACTTAACAAGACCTCCCCTAGCAGTCGTTCCACCATCCAGAAAAGACTTAATCGAGACAATATAAAATAAAACGGTCTACTCGTCTCTTGTCAGAGACAGGACGGGAAGTAGGAAGTGGGTTCTTGTGAGACACAGGGCAGAAAAGTGCCTGAACAAGCCAAGCATTCAGTATGAATGCTCCCTGCCACCTCCAGCTGTGTATGCTCTCCAGGTTTTGTCCCTTAGTGGTGACTGGGCACAATGAAGTGGCGCTCTCACAAGCAGAGAGGGGTGGGCACTCTTTCAGAAGGGCCAGTGCAGCCCGCCCCCTTCTGTTGTCATGCTAAGACAGCAGCGCTCACTGGAACTGTACCCCTATTCACACATCAACCTCAAACCCAAGCTCACCCAGGGACAAACATGGCAGCCGCGTTCGCTTTATTCCGACCAGCGTCCATGCGTCCTCTCAAAGACAAAACCCCACGCAATTCTTAAAGGAATCAACTTTTCTCCCTCAGATCTGTGAATGCGCTTAGTTAGCTGATCACTTTGAGCGCAAGCAGTGTGGACCCCGAGCCCCCGTGGGCCTCATCACTGAGAAGCACAGCCTTAATCTCTAAAAGACCATGAGAACAGGCATGTCTAATGTCATTTTACAGGTAGATAGAGCAGGAGATTGGGGAGTAATTGGAAGTAATAACAGATAGCTCTCTTTCAGTCCCACAGGACTTCTCTCCTCCTACGCCCCCAAATTCCCAGAAGACTCCTCGGCGTATTTGCTGTCGCGCAAAAGTAATATACAGCGGATGAACTGTGACCTTTGCTCCCCTTCCCTGAAGGTCACCTGTCCACTTTACATACACAGATGAGGTCCTCTTTTCCGGAAATGATAAGACAAACAGCAGAGAAGAGGTAAGGTCAGCAAGTTAAACCAACAGCTAGAATGACAGTTAATTGGCCGGAGGGTAGTGTAACTGTCATCCATTTCCCCTGGGCTGACTTGGGAAGACTCCCCCCGGCTGCCTCCACTCGCTCTCCAGAGACCTCCACTCCGCACAAGAACACTCACTTATCAGCTGTCTCCCACAGGTTCAACCAGTGGACATTGGCACAGGGAGGAAACAAAATGATTATATTGCCTCCGATTTGATTATTACTTCATCATTATTGTTTATATTGTGGTAATATACAATAAAGACTGTGACAAGTGAGGAGATGAAATGTCATAGTGAATTACAGGCATATGCAGAAACTGGCCGCAAATCAGCTGGCAGAGCTAAAAGGTCTTTCTTGCTAATTGCTCATATCCTACCAGCAGAGAGAGGCGTCCAGCCGCTGTGCAATAGGCTGGCTGACTGAGAGCAGACAGATAAGACTATGTGTATGGATGATTTGACCCATGCTTTAATGACTTGTTTAGTCCTGTGTGTCAGAAGCAGTGACACATAGAGGATGGCATGGAGGCTCTTGGGCCCTCTGTGCATGTGTGTGTGTGTGTAAAGACAGGGGAGAGAATGGAAAATAACTCCCCGTACAGCACTTAGAATAAGTGTGTGTGTGGATGGGTGGGTATGTGCAGGAGGAGACCACATGCATGTATAAGGAGGAGTGATGGTTTTAGCAGAATCTGTCTGGCTGATTTTGCAGGGCAGGGTTTGGGGTGTGAAAGGCAAGAGAGAGTGTGTGCGTGTGGGAGATAATAGGCCTTTCTCCACGCCACTCAGCGTTCCGCTGGCACACAGCTGGCACACAGCTGGCCATCCAACTAAACTGTCCCAGCCCCTTTTTCCTCTTCTGCCCCCTTCCTCTCCAGCACCACCCAGCATCACCCCCCCCACACACACACACACACAGAATGTCAGACATTCAGGGTAAGTGAATACGGGGGGAAGAGAGTAAAGACAGAAAAAAAAACATTAGCGTTAATGGGGAGGAGGAAGGAGGAAGTTATGATGGGGCCCACCGCTCCCAAGATCCATCTGGGGCTTGGCAGGAGGGGATCCGTCAGTGACAGACAGGTGTTCCTCAGCAGCCACACTAATCCCCGTCCAGCCCCTCTGCTTCTGGGCCTGCAGGGACCAACGCCATGCTTCAACTGCTCCAGCTGATATAGCTGCTGCTCTTTCTGTCCCTACTCAGAGTCCCTTTAATTGTCAGGTACAATGTATAAAGAAAAATTGTGTCAGTGGATCAATACACAGGGAAAATAGGCATATCTTCATATATTCCCTGATTTTGCTCTAATGGCTAAATGACCACAATTTACTTTTGATTAACAACAGTGAGCTGGGAGGAAATTTGGAGTCTAAAACAAAATCAAAGAGTGCCTTTAACTTATTTCACAAATGTATTTATTGACTTGGTCTTACAATGGGGTACAGGTTGTTGACACAAGAAATCACACTGTAACCTAAAATGAGTTATGATGCCATATTATAAATTATATAATCAGAGATGACTGTTGACAGCTCAGGGCAGACTAAGCCATAATATAGCAGGTGATTACATCTTGAAATGAGGCAATTATCGTTCATCTACCATTGTCAAATAAATGATTCATGGCCGACTGACATCAATATCTGCAATAATGTTTTGCAATTCTCTATTAACAATTGATTATGGAGGTGTTGCCTATCTCTGAGTGCATACAGGTGGAGAGGAAACAGGTGTGAGTCTGCAAATGCAGACATTCTCAGATGTCCCTCTCTCAAGGGTCAAGGTTCAAGAAACATTTATTTGTCCTTCTACGACACAGGGCTGCACAATGGGAGTGCTAAACTCCTTTATGAGTGCGGGCAAGAAGCATGTAACAGGCCAGCCATTGTGTCTTCAGCAATTCCAAGATAAAATGCAAAATATATTAGGAAATATCAATATGGTTGAATCTCTCACTAAAGTAATAGTAGGCACCAGAAAACACTCAATATGCAATAATCAAACATTTTTTGTGAGTATTGTTTATTACAACGTGCAAAGAGAACAAATAAATCATTATTGCGAGCTATAATGTCAGTGAGCATGTATTAATGTAATTGCATGTGGGTGTCTACTTGTTGGCTTTATTGTACACCAATGTTCTAGAGACAGTTATAATAATAACACAATCAGTCATGACTGTTCACTCCTATTTGAATTACAGGTTAACAGACTAATGAGGAATTCTAGTTATCACAGAGTTTTGCACAGGTGTACTTCCACCGTTTCCGCTGTCAATAGTATGCAAAAGATAGGAAGTTTCTAATTACATCCATCTTGCTTTTTCGTCTTTGGGCAAAGTAGAGGAACCACATGATCGTGAGGTTGTTGGTCAGGTATAGAGTATGCTCTGTTGAGGACAGCAAAGCACATCCAGATGACTGGGACACAACACTGTTGCATAATATAACCCTGAGAGACACGAGCAGCGCAGTTTACGCAGGGCTATAATCTAAGATAAGGTGACTCCATGCAGAGCTACAAATTAAATACAGCCAAAATCTGGATTCCATTATCATGTCTCCCAATGCCTACATTTTTGTAACATTTAAATGGCAAAATAAATGTGAATGTTGCCGTATCAAACAAAGCTCTAACCAGTATTTGTTTTGTGGGAACGCTCTGAGAAATGAAAAGCTAGCGCGGTAAACACAGCCTTTTCTGCCTAAAATTTGTGAGTGGCACCAAATGTTTCTGGTGTAGTAATTGCTGGCAGATTTGTAGATGTGTGTTTTAATTAGCCTCGACAGGCTGCTGATGGCATTACACAAGTTGTTCCCGTCAAACAGGCCCCAGAGATGGAAAACCAACAGAGATCAACCATGTGGACACGGTACAGTGGATTTGAAAAAGCCCCAAGTTAATGCTAATAACCAACACCTATAGATGAATGACCACACTCCCAAACAGCTGCCCAAAAGTGTTGTAAATGAGGTAATTTTTGGTTCTGCTTATAACTAGCTCTTAAGAATAAAAAAAAAAGTTAATCTAAAAGCAACAGTTCTCAAATCTTTACTTCCTTTTTTACATTTTACCTTTCTTCATTAGAAGTGACTTGGAATTCTCTTCTTCCCTGATTCTCTTCTTCCCTGAAGTGAGCAAACATCCTCTCCACATGCATTTGAAATTATAGATCATAATAGACCCTCTGTCATCTGAACACAAATCTCAAGAGCTGCTTGCCTCTCTCACACACACACGTTCAGCATTAGAGCACTCCCCATAATCCGCAAGCACTTTCAGGCCTTGTATCCTCCTACTGACTCCCCTTGCACCTCATCTACCCCGTGCTAACACAAACCTCCTCTCATGTGGCTTCCCCTCTCCACCAGCGCAGGATCCACATCTCTGAGGCTGCAGCCGCCAAGGAGGGAACTTTTTCCACTTCTCCAGCCACGTTCGGCCAAGATTTATTCGACTTTTCAACCAAAATGTAATTTTCACCATGTTGGTTTTTGAGAGTGAGGGGAGTGGGGAAGGGTTTTCTGGTGCTTTGAGAGTCATGTCTACTCAGCTGGGAGAGTGGGACAGCTCGCTCCTACACCAATACCCCAAACCCACACAGACAGCTAAGTGATTTATTGGCCTCTTTTTATTGAGAGGGCGAGAGAGAGAATGAGAGAGAAACATAAGTAAGAATAACAGTGTAATTGAGCCCGTCTGCAATGTTGCACAGCACAAAGGTAACACAGGTGGAGGCATTTAAATAGGTTTAGGTTTTATGGCAAATTAAAGGCTAGAACGTTTGTTGTCTAACAGGATTTCCTGTAGCTTATCAAAACATGTCCTTTAATTTGTTTCATAGAGGTCTTTGCTGGGTTGTTATGCCTTCATTAACCCCCTTTCAAAACATGGATTATGGATTATGAGAGAATGTCAACTCATGATAGATTTATCTGCAACTTTGGTGCTACTGCCGTACTGGACTTACTATATCTCCTGAAAAAGTAAGTATGATACTTTTGTCTTATCATGATACCATTCAAACAACTCTGGGGAGAACTTTGACTTTTACATTAATCCAAGTTTCAGAATGTTACCCAGAGACACACTTTGTAGCCTAATCTTGGCACATTCCCACACCAGATAATGGTTTCCATGAACAGGGCCATGGTGTAAGAGACAGAGACTGTGAACTGGGCTGTAGAAAAGAACAGTCTTCACCATTGTAGGGTGAGTAAATGTACCTTATAAAACCCAGGAAATTACATGTAATAGAAGTGATGTACCATTCTGTGGTTGCACTCAGGAGACACACAGACTTCAAGGAGACAGCTCACAGAGATCACAGCCAGTGAATCATAACATTTCAAAGAAAGGCAGGATAGACAGATGCAGAAAGAAAGAAAGCAATGGAAAGAGACAACGGGACAGGGGGGTGAATGACAGAGAGTTAAAGGCAAATCGGAAATAGTCGGGAGATAGGGGTAGAGACAGAAGCTAAGGGAAGGCGAGAGGGCCGAGATAAAAATCACACACTGAATCCCATTCCCTTTGCCAAGACAGATGTCTATAGTGAATAAATAATGAAGGGTAACAGTTTCACAACAGAATGTTATTGCCAGTTCTAAACCGGGGCTCTGACTGCTCCTGCCGCTTCTCTGGCTATGACTGCGGCCGCCCTCTGCCCCAGGGGAACCTTGCAGACCCGTCACTTCACGTCTCCACGAAAATCAAGCCCAAAGGCTAGGCCTGGCAAACACATGGGGATGTGTGACTCTTGGTGGCTGAGTTACGTGTGTCGCACTACTCTGAGAAGCCGTGTCCCTCCCTCATGATTGACCAGGCTAAATATACACACCTCAGTAAGCACTTACACACTGTTTCCTCTCTTGGCGAGCATCAGTGTTATGTTACTGGATTTAACTAATAGTGAGAGCTCTGTATCCTAGCTTAGCATGGTTGAGCTCAGCTTAGATTTAGCATGACCATGTGTATGAGGGTAAGGAGGGCAAGTATCCCGGCCACTCAAAGTGAGGTTAAAAGTATTCAGTCATTATCTGTACATACATATTTTAATACAACTAGATGAATTTACAGTACACGTGCATTTACTTTTGCTTTCAATAGCATAAATACCTTCTTTATTTGATTCTCTGTCATTCTAATTTGGTAATAATAAAAATGCATTATCAACATACTCAGAAGTTACTGGTCTATTTTGTTCATATTTTGCCATATATTTATTAAATTTGTAAAAGAAATCCACTAAAGTGACATCTGAATGTATTGTGTATACGTGGCCAAAACTGCTGCAAGTATTACTGTCCAGTTATATTGTCATAAGAAATGAAGGTAGATGAAAAAAATGTTTGAATATTTTGCCATTTATGAAAAAGCATCCAGGGCCTAGTAGAAAAAGCTTTGGCTGAACTGACCCAGTTCTGCTGTCAACACCACTTCACCAAACTTCAGCAGGGTTATTGTGAGAGGGAGTATTTAAGTAACCGTAAGTGCAGTGTACATCCTTATAAAGTTAGTGGAGTGACTCAGAAACTTGCTCCTGTGCAGTATACCTCTAAGGAAGGGCACAGAGACTCGAAAGCTTGCACACACAAACACAGTTACATTCAAACACACAGCCACATAAACATACACATAACACTCCTACAGGCCACTATCCGTCTTCTTATTTGTGCAAACTTAATCAAATGATTTTCTCGAATAGCAATAAAGCAGTCTTTATTTTGCTTGGCTGGGCGTCCATCCCGCAACCCCCCCCCTCTCCCCCGACTCCCAGTCCTCCAACCGCACCACAGCAGGATCAGTTTTCCCCCCTAGAATCCCACTGAAGCGCTGCCATGTCGGCTGGAGACAATCAGCTGAAATGCTCCTTAGATATTCCTGCTCCTTTTCAAAAGCCCCAAATTCAATTTATGGACACATTTATTACCATGTCTGTTAGTGACTAAAAGGGAGTTTCATAATCAGGAGCACACATCTGATCTGGTCACAGCAGGCTGCCTCGCTTGGCAATATGCGCTCTATTACACGGTCAGAGCCAGCCGATCCACAGAGGAAAAGGAAAACATGAGCTAACAAAAGACTAGGTAGTTAGACATGGGACGGGGGCCCTTAGATGTAACATTTAAAAAAGCTGATCTGATTTAGGATTGGGGCCGTAGGGAGAAAATCCTTTAACTCAGTACCAGAGCAGGGGCCTTGACCATGTGATGAGGGATCACATAGCACCCTCCCCAAAACTACACAGTATTTCCAAAGCACACTTTGCTTTTCTGATGTTATTGAAAACATAAATAGGATGTTTTTGTTGTCTAATGATGTTTCTGTCAGTCTCTAAGTAGCAGAGGGCTTGGAAATCTTGAAAAATTGCTTTTTTGAAAGACTGAACAAGTTTTCATGTCATCATGTTGCGGTCTTGTCTCTTACACCAATAGTTTCCATTGTTTGTCATATTTTTTCAAAGTTGCCAAAAACGACATGAAATCCACGTTTAAACTCCTATAAAGCAGACAGAGAGTGGCTTGTTAGGGCCAGCTATAACAACATTGAGGCCTGAACGATTTACTATCCCTGCTCTGCTTGTGAAACATAGATTCTAATGAGTGCTCTGCAGGCAGAGCGTCACTCAACTCTGGAACACAGGGGCATGGACTGGACCAAGACCCAGTGATTGAGGGTTTTGGTCTGCTTTGGTGTGTGTGTATGAGACACACACACACACCACAGACCGCAGACTCCAATCAGTGGTTCTTGGTCCAGTGGTTGGACAGAGTGTCAGTGATGTCTGAGAGCCACTGTTCACACATGCCTGTGTCCAGGCAGGTTGAATACCCCTGGAGAGATGCACACCTCAGGCCCGGGCCATAAATCAATACCTACTCACAAAGGTTCACCTAAACTCCTGCCAGTGCCCACTGCAGTAAAAACAAGAAAAAAGTGGGCTAAGCTCCCCCTAGAGGCCGAAACTAGAGGGTGATTCAGTCAAGCAAACGAAGCGTGTCCTTCATTAGCTGGAAGATCACATTTTACCACAGGAGCAACACATTTACTGGTGCAGAGGGCTCTGTGAAATCTCAACGAAAAAGATTCTCTGTATGCCTTCCAGGGTAATTAGGGAGGCTATCACCTGACACTCATGCAGGTAATGTCCTGGAGTGAAGCCAGAACCAAATGTCATCATAGTCAGTCTGACTGCAACACCCTTGGAAAATATGTGCAGAAACTGAAAACCGCATTTCCAAAATTGCTTGCTTGTCCCCTGTGTTGGTTTTGGATGAGGTCTATGGGCTGGAGCTTTGGGGTTCCTGAAGCCTGTGCCAGGATCCTTAAAAACTAGTAACCGATACCTCCTTCACCCCCCCCCCACGCGGCCTGAAATGCTCTGTTATTAAAATGGGAGCAAATCCCACCAGAATGTTTTACATGTTTACTAGGTGTATGTCAAGGTGAGAGACAACACTGGTGAATTATGGGTTGGATTTGCTCCTAGGGAATTTGGGCTAGGGGCAAGCCTAAAGAAAGAGAGACTGGGGAGATATTACTGAGGGTGACAGTTCTGACTGCCAGGATAAAAATCTACCCGCCCCCACCCACAGCATGTTGCACAGAAACCACAGTGCCCCCTACAGTTAAAACCCACACATGTCAAACTTTATTGGCCTTAATAGTAAATGCCAGAATGATAAATAAAGCAGTATCAAGAGTCCTGCTGTGGGGAGTTTAGTATGAAAGATCAATGAGTGGCTGTCTGCAGGGAGTAGGCTAAAAGCATCCATGCCATCTGCGGAAGCAGTGGGTTGACATGGCACACTAATCTCTTCTGGTTTGTATGTTTGGGGTCCAGGACGTCCAACAGGCTCAGTGACAGCTGCACGACGAAGCAAATCTGAACCATGCTTGTGAATAGAGCAACTGCAAACTGATGACAAACGCTTTGTTTGGGGGGGGGGACGATTTTTTTTCCCTCTTGCATGTTTTAGTGGGATCACAAGTCTGGATGTACTAATGGGAGAAAAAGAGCACCAATTAGGGATGTAGACCACGCTGGCCTCAGTTATTTCCAAACCACTTAAAATGTGTAATAAATGATCAAATGAGACAACTCCTTTTTAAGCTCACAGTCGGATTTTGTTTTCCTCAAAAGCACATTGGTTCTAATAACAGAGCGGGCCTTTGATTTAGCTCTCAGTAACAGGCTGCAGACACAAAACTTTCTGCTGCTTGTGGTGGTTAATCAGAGAGTTGGAGGCATGTGGGTGGATCCCCCTTCTTGGCTTGAGGGTGCTGGTTGGTGTGAGGTGGGTAGATGCTGGTAGATGGATCACCTTCATCCCTGAAACTGCTCACTTTTATGGTTTATGTCTATTAGAATTTGCTCAGCTTATGACTGTGAGACATGAAGAAGACATCACTGCCCTGGGGAAGTATGCATGCGGTTATGGAAAAATTCTCAGAGTCCACTGCTACCGAGGGCACCTCAGAAGAGAAGAAAGCAGAAGAAAACATGTGTCCTATGTCAAGGCTTGAGCCAAATCTCTGCATATTAGGATCAAAATCATCGTCTACTTCCGTCCATATGTCTTTACATAGTTTGGTACTTTGCTCACAGCCAAACACGGAAAGTGGACCACTTTGATTATCCATAGGCTTTATGACTGAAAAATCCCTCTTGTGTCAACACTGTGTTGTGCTCCGATAACAGCTCATCCAGCAGGACCTTCTCCCACCACTCCCATTCCCTCAAGAAATCCCTACGCCTGACTTCCAAATGCAGAGAATGACAGAGTTCTATAAACACTACAGCAACATGCAAGACAGTCTGGAAAGCAGAAAGGATTGGAGAAAAAATGGGATTAAAAGGTAAAAACACTAAAGAAAATACATGCATAGAAGAAAACCTAAAGTTTCTCACCATAGCTCTTGTCCTATTTTTTCCCTACAACGTAGCTCTTACACAGTGGTTCTATGGTCAAGGCCTCTGCATGGTTCTTGAGATGGTCTTTGCATGCTCACACAATCAACCACAAGTCTCTGCTTTTATGTAACTGTGGCTGGGGCGCGCTGCTCCTTTTTGATGCTTGGCTTGTGCAGTTGGTGGTCACACAGAACAGTGTTCTTTTGTCTGGAGAAAAAAAGTATTGATTTATTTTATTTTAATAGAACCAAAAGGAATTCATGGTTATACCCAGTTCTACGTTAACTTTGCCTTTAGCTTCCCGGTCTGCTTGCTGTAGATTTTTCCACAGCGCAAACTTGAGTGCCCACTTGAATGCTACTTCCCGCACATGTAGCATGAGTATGTAGGCCTACACATCATACTGTATGTGCACATTGTCGCAGAAGAGACAGTGTGTGGACCAGCTTGAGGACCATGCTGAGTCTTTACAAGGTGTCCTGCAGTCAAGCCTGGTAGTAACTGGTAGGGACCTCTATTCCAATCAGGAAAAAAAACATATGCTGATGATGCTTTGAGGTTTTTGGAATGATAGTATTCACCAAAAGACATGGGATTTTTTTTTTCTAATCTCATTACGATGTCCCAGTGAGATTCCTTATGTCCTCTTAACTCCAACTTCCACGCACCACACCCCACTCCTCCATCCTCATGGCATCCATTCTGAGGACAAGCACATGGTTCTACTTTCACCAGTCTAGATCAGCCAATTCACGTATGTGTTTCCAAACAGAGGACGTCACCACTGCAGATCACTTTACAAGGATCACAGGGACATCTGTTAGGAAAATGGAATAACAAAACTGAACCAGGTTTTTACATGTTCGCTGGAATTCAATTAAAATCTGATTAGTGGGAGTATTAGGGGGACAGCTTGGTCCACTATTGCATGTTTGGTTGCCACTATCCCCTGGCCTGGTCAGGTTACTGTGGGGATTACCCCTAACAGGATGACCTTTGACCTCTAGACAGGTGCCAGTGAAAAGGATGGGACAGTGTTCATGTCACCATACCAAGTGGGATTCACAGGCCCCGTGGCAGACAGGGGTCTCCCCATTCCATTCCAGAGAACATTCCCACTTTGTAATGACACATGCAAGCATGCACATGCCCGACATACTCAAGAAAAATGGATTGCATGTACTGGGATCACATAATTTACATTAATTCAAATGTAAAATACATTTTAATCTAATCAGATCTGTAAGAGTTTACAAATACTAAAACATAAAAAAATATTTCAAACTCAAATAAGAAATAAAAAAAACGTTCTTATTATTGTTTACTTTTTAAGATTATAAATACACATGCAGTTAGCAAACTTTTTTCACTTCTTACACATAATCTTACAAGGGACCTATTATGCTTTTCCTTATTTTCTGTCATATGTATAATGTTACAGTGACGGATATTTATATTAAACGTGGCCAAAGTTTCCAATAATTCAAAAGTGGGCTTTTAGGGAGAGGGGCCTTAAAGAGACAGGAGCTAAAATGGCTTAACTTCACACTAACTATATTCAATTTAGATTATGTTTATGATTTCAGTTTTAAGCATGTCAACACTATTCTGGGCCAGAATACATTGTGAAAACAACCTTTCCACCCTGTATGACATATAAACTATAGAAGGTGCAAACAACACATCAGTCCTGTTAAAAAAGAATGTGATTTATTGATCCTTAAGCATGGATGTATATAGAGAACAGGATACACGATCATAGGCGGGGCCTCTTTCATTCCAATAAAAGTTGCTCAGTGGCGCATTAAGCCAAAAAGGTTCAACTTCCCGGGTATAAAATTACCTGGATCTTCCACATAGCTTCCACATTGTGCGGCACATAGAGCAAGCGCACTAGTGTTTCTTATAACCTGCCTCCCAACTGCTCAGCCTGGGGCTCGCTAACATGAACAACAGTGACTCCCTAACTTTGGATTCCGCTGTGAATTTTACATAAGGGCTATTGACGAGTTTGTACTGGCTAGTATGGATGTACCTAAAAACAAATGATCCGCTGATTTACAGAAGTCTCTTTCAAAATGTAAGTCTATGGAAAAAGTTTTTTTTGGCCCAGTGTGCATGACATGATGGACCTGGAAGGTGTAATTACAATTCAATTCAATTCAATTCAATTCAATTTTATTTATATAGCGCCATATCATAACAAAGTTATCTCAGGGCACTCAATCACATGGAGCCGGTCGAGACCAACTTCCACACACACAAAGGCCCAACAATCATTATTATTATTATTATTATTATTATTATTAATCATTACTCTGTTGTTGAGCAGATGCGATTATAACGATACAACAAACACACAATGACACTGAACGATTGAAGTTGTAACTTCTGCCTGAAGTTGTAAATTCTAAGTTAGAAATTATGTTCAAACTCGGCTAATTTCTCCATAACTGGTGCAGTCCGGAGCGGTTAACTGATCCCAGCTCAGGCTTAAACACTAAAGCGGACTAAACGTGTGCTGTTAGCGACCTGCCTGAGGAACTGCGGCTTGCTTCATCAGCTCTTCTTTTATACTCATTTTTCTCGAAAGGTATACTTTTTAAAATTATTTTTAGTTTTATTTTATTCTTAACTATCGAGTTACACTGTACATTATTCTTGACGTTGCACCGAAGTCTCGCACTTCTATTTTTAATTCCCCCGTTGTTTCACATTTTCTCCTTGATATTGCCTGCCTGTTTATTCATACATTTCTATTTATTTTATTGTTGTGTTTTCTGTCTTTTGTTGTACAAAATTTTGTTACGCTGGTTTTGATAAGTGCTATACAAATAAACTTTATTATCTTTCCAATGTGAGCTTCCATCACACCTTATGGTATGTTAGCAATCACATCTAAAAATATCAATGCTTTCACTTCAAATGAAGACCTAACTTAGCTGACACTGAGTTCATCTCTGCACCTTTTTTAATCTTATACTTAGTGTTGTATATCTCTGCATACCCCCACACAGCAAACGAGCAGCAAACTCAGCACAAACAGATTCTCTTCGTTGGGAAAAAGCAGTATTATATAAATAAATTAAAGTAATTGATGCCCCTCTCACACCTGTCTGTAGGCCTAAGCTTCACGTTAAAGAGCATTTCAACAGGATCATCCACCTGACTCACCCCCAAAGAGATGCTGATTTATTCCAAGAGTTGCCATTACTTTGCCGTGATGTCTGAGAATATCTTTGAAGCCTCAGAACCGGTCATATAGCCGGTGGAGGCTCGTGCGTCTGCACCCACGCGTCTCTTAGCCACACCCATAGGGGTAGGAACCGGTGGGACGTGTCCCCCCCAATATTGGAAAAAGGTGCATTTGTCCCACCCAAAAATGATACCACCGGTGAGAGAAAAACTTTAAATTTGAAGCTTTTATTTTGAAAGCGCGACGCTGTGGGTTGCGCGTTTGCGAGCAAATCCGAAAACCTCCTCACTTCATGCTGTTTGAATATT
>JAVQJD010016227.1:0-15367 GCA_036023655.1 Nannoperca australis | reverse complement strand
AAAACACCCCAAAAATCTAAATACCAGAACTATAATATGACCATATTCAAACACTCATAGAAATCTTTCCTTTATAGCTTTGCTAATATTTTCAATGCAGTCTTGTTCAGGGTGACCCCCACTATTGCCGTCTTTATCCAGAGGACACGAATGTGGACCCTGAGAAACTTGAAGCTGATGATTCCTTTGGAATCCTCTGGATGAAGACGGGGGTGTGTGCACCTTTTTCCTTCCTGTAGTTTGTCTCATAATTTCCTGTGGTCAAGCCTATGATCACCTAAAACAAGACTCCATCAAGATTATGAGCAAAGCTATAAGGGAAAGATTTTTATGAGTCATTAAATATGGGAATATTATAGGACAAATGTTGACATTTGTCAGATTTGACTTTATTTTTATCCAAAATTATACAGTAGAATGACTTGAAATTGATGATGGCAATAGTTGGGGTCACCCTAAACAAGACTGCATCGAAAATATTAGCAAAGCTATAAAGCAAAGATTCTTTGATTATGGTCATATTATAGTTCTGGTATTTAGATTTTTGGGGTGTTTTTGTACTTAAGTTTGCACACATAGTGTACAGTATAATAATTTAAACTGTATGTGGTCATACAAGATCATGTTAATTTTGAACAAGCAAGTTAAGTTTAAGTTTTTAATTTGAGCTTTCAGTTTCAGCATTTGTATTTAAGCTTTTGCATTTTAAATTTACATTTTTTCATTATCATTTAACGTTTTCAATTTGCTTTTTCAATTTTCAATTTGGACTTTGAATTTTAATTATGACCTAATTATTCCTAGTAGTTTAGTAGTAAAATAATAATCTTTTTAATTTAATCTCTACATTTTCTATTTGGACTTTTAATTTAAATTATGACCAAAAATATCCTCCATACTCCAGGCACTGCCCACGTTTGACTGACAGCTGATCTCTGGGCAGAGCGCTGAGACAACACCCCAGCGGTGATCGCTCATCACTAAACACAGAGACAACTCTTTGCACTGAAGTCATTCATTGTCCCGTCACAACAAAATCTAAACCATGAATAAAAACCTGATATTGATATTTTAGCCAATCAACATTTATTAAAACAAAGAATTCTTGGAGATTTAAAACTCGAGGTTTTTCATGAATGGTAGATTTGTCACATGCCTTGTGTTTTTATGAACATTTGTGTTAACTAAATATCTTTGAAGTCCACACTTATCCATGACGCTGTTTTTATTCCCTTTTATGTTTTTGAAAGACAGTGATGATTAATAATACATTGTTGGAATAATGTGTGTGAATGGACAAATGATTCCCCTTACACCTATTACAAACAAGTACGAGGAATGTTTTCACCATGTATGATATTATGACAGCTTGACTGCAGCTGCGTCACATTATTGCAATTATGAGTCATTCTAAATCGATTACAGTAATATCAAAGACAAAACAATAAGAAAGAGGCTATTTCAAAAGCCACAGTTGTGATTTTTTAGGGTTTTGTTTTAGCTGTAGTGTTACAGCTAGTTTCTGATCATTAAATGGATTATAAAGCTCTACAAGTGACATCTTTACAGTATGAGTATGTATTGCTGCGGTTTCGGGATACATGTTGTCTGGACGTTTATTTGAACAAGACATACACAAAACAATTTTGCTCCCCAATTTCCGGCAATTGCTTTTAATTTCACAGCCTTCTGTTGTACGTCCAATCCTCTCTCATTTGGTTTGATTGCAGGCTGTTGGAATATTCAGTGTAGATTAAAATAGCAGAAGGCCTTCGGTGCTTGTCGACTGGAAGAAACAGCTGTAGTAATCTCCCAGATGTGCATCACATGGCTCTGGAATCACTAGAGAAGTTTCCTCACAGGCCTTATGTGGATTTCAGTAAAAACAATCAGAAACTCCTGGCACAGGAACTGTAAGTAATTCTATGATGGCCTTGGAGACGGTAACAAGAGGTGACAGTTGTAATCACCGTTGTATAGCCATGAAGATATGTGGAGGAGATTCCTTAACATGGATGTAAAAGATGTGCATGGAACACATGTTGGACATGACTTGGACTAAACTGGAGGCCCTAACCTCCTACCCATCCTCCTACCTGTTCAAACTTCATGATCTAGTTTTTAACACATTTCACTTAGTGAGACTGAGAGAAAAGCGACAGCATCAGCCGTTTCAGCAAATGAACTAAAATGACATGTTTATATTCAAGTGAAAAAGCCCTCTAGCGGCCGTATGAATGATGACAGGAGCAGAGGATAAAGTCCACAGTGGGGGGAGGTCGGGGTGGTTGGATGGTCAACAAAGTGTTGGACAACACAGGAAACTGCTGTTTGTTGCCCATTTTCTAACGACAGTCAACAACCACTATTTTAACTAAGACCACGATCCTAACCTTAACCATGTGGCTATTATTGTAATCATGACAACAAAGATCTTAACGACGTACTTATTTTAACCCAAGCCATAAACCTAAGCCTATCCAAACCTTAGCCCTAGTGTTGTAGGGTCAGAAAGCAGTTTTATTTTGGAAACAGCAATGTCAATGGTGGCATGAGATCAGAAAACACGGGTCGTTCTGGAGGGTCTGGACCAACACTGTATTTTGTTGTTAAATTTGGGGGACTTGTTGAATTGAATAAAACTGTTTCAAGTCATTAATAACTGCTGCATTTACTTTAGGGTAAGAACCATTGTTACGACTACACAAGGAGCCCATTGTCGAGAAGAGCAGGCACTACAAAGCTAATGTTTCTGTGCAGGGTCTCTTGTACTTTACTCATTGATTTATGGCACACAACAGAAAGAGGGCATTGTTTTCCCAGTGTAAGCAGAGCTGAAGCTTTTGGTTTCTGGTAATAGCAGCTGGAGGAAGCAATCACAATGCTGATGGAGGAATTACTTTCCAACATGTTTATCTGTTTCAGGAGGAAACAACAGACTTCAGGAAAGATTTGGTGTTAATAACCCTGGAGTGACAATGTCCATCACCATATGCATGGTTTATGTATTGATAATGGCTGGATCAATACAGGCCCAGTGGTACCACGAAGTTCATCAGCATGACCTTGCGAAACAGCTGGAGAACTACTGTTGCTTACAAGCTAATCGCTAATACGCTAGCCAGTCACTAATGCTCCAGCTAACTGTCAGTTAGCTCTGTCGCTAACGAGACAATAAGTTCACAAAGTTTATTTTGTGAAGCAATTTATATTCTGACAGAGGGGCTTCCTCCATTTTGGATTATGCAGTTTACCATTGTTCCCTCACACGTCAACTCCATACACTGTACATAAAGATGAACAACGTGCACGACGCGTCTGGAGCCGCGACATCAAGTTCCCACCAATACACCCGCCTGAGCCAATGGCAAGCACCATGCTGTGACACCCCATTTTTATAGCATCAAATAACTACTTTAAACCAAACTTATCAGAAAATGAACAAACATCAGCGTGATAAGAATTACCTTAAATGACAGAAAGCATTTTTGGGGACGTTTGATTTGAAGTGTACTTTGATTTTTCAGTTAGACCCATGTCCCATCCACTAACATGGAGGGGGCGGGGTTTGTGACCTATCAGCCAGTAACCAGGGGGCGATCCAGATGTTTATATACAGGCTACAGTCAGCATTGCCAAGACAGCTTGTTATATAGGTCAATGCTGCAACTTTACTATCAAAGTCAAAGTTGAAGTCAATACAAAGGATTCATTTGTGATGGAAGGAACTGCGCTGTGATTACATTGGTATGAATTGATTTAACAGCTAAATGTAATGCAGTAACACAGTACTGTGTAAAAATGATACATACAGCACCTTTATATTAGAAATAACAATTCAATACATTTTTGGTCTTATTTTTGAAGTTTTGACCATTTAATGATAACATTATTCCTTGTTCAACTTTGATATACCACACTTGCCACATGTGTACGTACAGTTTTCCTGTCCAAGTAGGGATTATTAGCAACTTTACGGGTTTGCTCATTTTATGTCCAAATAAATTGGTTGAAATAATCTATCTGAACTATTGGTCTGTATTACTGTCTCAGTGCTCATGTTTCAGATCTTAGGAATTAACTAAGTAAATTCAGTGTTATCATGACTAACAGAAATGATGGGCAAAGCTTCAAAAGTCACCTGGAATTGTCCTTAAAACATCTGCATCAAGTATTTCTGGCTGTGATGGAGTAGCCAGCCCATAATGGTTTGGTATTTTGTATTGAATCCATTGCTGCACTAAAGCTTGCATTGTCTCACTATTGATAATCAATTGCCTTTAATGGCTACATAAATTTATTTAATAGACACGCAAAGACATGAATGGCTATGTTTGAAGACTGAGCAAAGTTAGAGTTTGTAGTTTGTAGTGTAGCACATCATGTGATAACAGTAAGAGCTCTTTAATTTAGTGCTGCTGGAATGAATCCAGCAGAAGCGTAATGTTTTTACCGCAGGAATGAATGAATGAATGAAACATGCTTCTGCCAAACCACATTTCAAGAGTTTTAAACTTTCCTCATGACACTTAAAGAAGAGAAATTGGTTTTGTTCCAAGGCCAGCCAAAATGACAATTTTTGGGGATTATTCTAGTAACTTTGCTACAGTCAAATCAAAAAAGGCTATTCAGTGAAAAATGTCCCTGATCCCTCCCCTTCTACCCACCGCCCACAAGATTAACCAAATAACACTGCAGCTGCCAAGAATATCTCACCAAGCCATACACGGACTCAAGGCTCTATGAAGGAAAAAAGATCCTGTCTAACAGTATGGTGTTTCAATTGGCAAAAGATTCATGACCTGTTAACACACTGGGGGGCAGAGGCAGATATGCCAGGGCATCCCATTAACGCCCAGGACAGTGTGCATTAAGGAGCTGGCTCTCTTAAACATACCGATCAAAATATTAATGGTACGTTATAAACACTGTGCCTTTATCTGACAGTGATTTACTTTACAAAGACCTTAATCCAAGAGCGCAGAGCAGCACTGCTCATTAGCAGTGGCCTTTAACTCACACTCCGGGGCGACACACACACAGTTGGACGCTGTGCCTGGAGTGACTGTTGTGTTTATGTTATCATTTCATAAGCTCTGTTTGAAATTTGTCAAACTGCATCATTGTTTAACTATGTGCCAGTCAAAACGCACACTGCCAGATGGGTGCCTTTCTGCTAACCTTGCCCAAGGCTGCTCAGCTACACAGCATTTCTCTCTCCTTATCGTTCTCTCTTCCCATTATTTCCTCTTTGTTGTTGCCTCTCTCTTCTGTTAGTCTCCTGCTTCTCTGTCAGAAACTGCCTACTATGACACTAATATATTTTTAAATGAAAGCGTATGCTGGCTATGAATAAAAGTTCATGTCCCTCATGATAACTGCAGACAAGCCACAACATAACACTGAAAAAGTTTGGCGGTTATGGGCAGCAGAATTGTCAAGCATAGACGTCCTATTATAAACATAGTTAGGTAGGTGTTAATGTGTATGGAAACAGTAAGGCGGAGCTTTGACAGAAAACTACCCAGTAATTAGCAGCAATTTAGATTTAGCAAAGGGACCCACCACACACACACACACACACACTGTGAGTGAAACAGAGCAGTTCTGCCTCCATGCTCTCTTCACCTTCCTTACATGGGGAACATTTCTCAAACGTCTCAAAGGTTTCACTGAAAATGAAAAGATTATCAAGAAAAATAAAGTTGGCCTGTTACTGAAAAGGCCATACCAGGTATTGTATTGTTTCAACCATTTAATACATCTAGATTATAGCTTAGTGTTGTGTTTTAGAAATATGGTTGTATTTTTCCCACCATTCCAGGCAACCATAGTTTTTTATTAATTTCTATACAATATAAGAATCAATTAGGAGACTTACATGTGTTGTGTAAATTACTAAAATGAATTTCAAGTTAATTATTTCTTGTTAAAGTGACTTTATTGTTGTGTGGTAATGCAATTTAAGTGTCTACACTGTTTTACCTCAGAACAATAATATAACATTCACAAAAATGAAGGCAGACTTCAGCATTTGTGATGAATTGATCCTACTATCAAGCCTGATCTATCTTATTCCTCTGTGCCATAAAGCTCCATTGACCTCCATTAAAAACACACCATTTCCTCCTGTTCAGGTGGCATTTACCAAAATCTACAGTGCCCAGCTATTTTAAGAAATTGCAGAGTCTTTCATTGTATTACGTTTTTTGTATGAAACTATACATTAGTGACCTGTTATTCAGTGGGAGCAGATGGCCCAATTAATGCTATGTACTGTTCATGGTAGGGAAGTCATATCTACTAACTCATTGTTGGTTTTGGTCCTTTCATGGGATTTGCTGACAATTAGAAGAATACAGGATAAACCCACTCTCATCCTTGAGAGGAGCTATTTTATGCTCTTACCCTACAAAACATATTGGAGGTGTCAACCAGTAGAAAGATGAAATTGACAGCTAGACGGTCCATTTTAAAACTGTAAAGTCTACATGATTTGTAGTTGCTAAAACATGCAATCAGAATGGCATACAAATTCCCTTGTCTGTGATTTAGTTATATACTGAAATATTATTGTAAAGTTATTGTAAAGATGATTAGGTTTATCATTAGGATCACTCATCAAAATATTTTTGAGGCTAATGTAAAGTCCCACAGTTGAAGTTTGTATGTTAACAGGCCAAGTATTTTCAGAAATAACAAGAAGGAAAAATGTTGCTGTCACCTTTAGAAACTTCACTCACATTCCACTAATAATTTCTAGATGATCTTTTTACTTTGCAAAACTGCATTTATGGAAAAACATTTATTCATACGACTTTTTATAAAAGCTAACTGTCTATGTTTTTTATATATTTGTTATTTCTAAACCATACATTTAGGGAGGCTTAAAAGTTTTTTGTTGTCCTCTACAGCCATACGGTTTAAGAAAACTGTGAAGGGAGCTGTTTAAACAGATGTAAGGCAGAGTGAGTCAAGAATCTGTTTTGAACAATCACCCAAAGATTAAGGATGTTAAAAGCAATTGCAGAGCTTTGTTTTGACAAGCTAAAAATGTTCCTCAAAGCTAATATTTACAGCAGACAAGCATCTTCGCACTAGACACTAGACCGGTGGATGAGCTCCGTAAGTGCTTTACATCAATTTAGCCAGCTAACGTCCAAGTTGGATTGTGAGCTGTACTCTTGTCATCAAATGCCATAAATAAGGCGAAATCTAATGTGTTTCTGTGTTGCCTTCTTCTCTGTTATTATAAGCGTTGTTGGATCTAATGATAGAGAGGCCCAGCTGGCCCTATCAGCCTCAGCTCCCACTCTAAACAGAATGACATAGTGCAGGTGTCCACCGCCTCCCCTGGCACCTCAGTGGAAAACATTAGATTGGAGCAGGGCTTCCTTTATAGCTTTTAAATGGAGGCGCAGGTCAAGGGCTCCCATCCAAGGCCCCGATCAATACCATGACCCCTTCCAGTCATCCTCCTCCGGCCTGGAACAGAGAGAGAGAGGTGTAAACCAGACGCTGACCGCTGACCCTCCTGCCAAACTACCTGCACCTACAAAGGAAGCCTCTGATGGATGGCGGCTGAAGATTGCTCTAGTTGCATGTTTGTATATAAGAACCGTCATCCCCCAGCTGCCTCTCGCCGTCTTACTCACAGAAACTTCCCTCTGAGGGATTTTAAGGCGGTCAGTTAAAAAAAAATCTAGTTCAAACAAATTCGAACCCACACGTAATTTGTTTGAATTAATTTGAAAGCAACCCATGTAGCCTAATCCATGAATTCCATGAATTCACAGAATGACTCTGGTCAGTCACATCGCCTCTCTGAGCGACAAGTTAATGTTACCAGGCATTAGCATTTAAAGCATCAGCTTTGCCTGCATCTGTTTGTCCATGTGTGCTGTTGCTTCCACACATTGCTACTCATTTGTTGTCATGATTACCTGTTCAGCATTGCTCGCTGTCAGTTATTTCCATTTGGCATTAGCAAAGAGAACAATAGCCTAGAGGTCAACATGAAATGGATTTTAGGAACGACCAAAGAAGTTTGGAATTTTAACAGATCGTCACAGATCAAACACTAAATGTTTTTCTCATTCAAATAAAAACCCAGCTCCTAAAGCCACCACCTCCACCTGTCGTACAGAAATGAATAACTTGTCTGTAATGCTCTGTTGCTTCTCAATAACTGTGATTCAGGTTCTCTTTGAGCAGTAACGACATATTCCCCCAAGGTGCTGCAAGTGTGACAGATCATCATATTGAGGAAAATCACCGAAAGGTTTTGGAAAGAAAAATAGGAGACATTAGTGAGAAAATAAAAAGAAGTGTGCAAAGCGACATTTCCATAATAAATCCAGTCAGGTTTGGATTTGCAACAGCAGGTTTCGCTGAATGCATCGTGGCATAATTCATCAGAAATTCATACCTTTCAATAAGACATTTTGTGACCATCTGTCAAAGTCAAAAACAGACATTTTCTACGTCTTCACCTCGAACACCAGAGGAATTAACATCACAGCTAGTGCACTCAAATAAAGGAGGGTATTGAACAACATGTAACTGATTACAGCGAGGAAAGGTACATTTACTAGAGTTACAAGTAATTGTACTTCATTGAAGTACTATCATTTTACACTGCTTTTTACTTGTACTTCAGTAGAGTTTAGAGAGAAATGTTCTACTTTTTGATCCACTACATTTATCTGACAGCTGCAGTGGGTAAAAATGTGGATACGTAGTTAAAATCACTTGCAACATTACATTGTTTTTTTCAATTTGACTAACTTATTACCACAATATACACATAATGGAACTCTGAAAGGGGGCCCATCGGATGCATAATAGTACTTATTTATTTACACTTTGTGAATATACTGCTGTACTTCTATTTCAGTAAAGGATTGGAATACTTTTTCCTCCACTGAAGAACTGCATTTTTAAACTGAGAATCATTTTTACTGAGAATTATTGCTGTATTAAGAGCCCCAGTTTAGTATAATTTAATCACTGTACTGTTCATGTTTCAGTATTTACTGCAAAATGTCATGTTGTTAATCACAATGACATTTAGGTAATGGAATAAATATTAGACTACAGTTTATAAAACAAAAAAAACGTGAGACCACACATATGATGCGGTGTCTGCAACAATATGTTTTGTCTTCCATACTAATCACCACCGTGATCCCTGTGTAATTGAAATTCTGTGCTTTGCAGTCATCAGGAACAAAATGTAATATTTCACAGTGATGTTATGATAGCCTAATTCCTCTGGTCTGCCCTTGGCGTGTGAAACGCAGCATAAACTGACATACAAATGCAAACAGCAGAGAAAACCGCAGGTGTTAAAACACTACATTGAGCGTGGGGTAATTTTGACATGTTTTTGTTTCATTAACACTGTATTAATCCAACTGAGCGTCCAGTACACCTGCGCTACACGGCAGCATTCTTCAGTGACAGTTCGACTTGTCACGCCTCTCTTTCTCCATGTCCCCACCTGTGGTAGTCACAACAATTTATGCTCCCACTTCTCCATCCTAACACCCACCTCCGCTCGACTCAACCATGTTGTTTTGACAGATAGTGTGGAAAAAACAGCTGCTGGAAGTGTACGGCAAAGCTTCAACCATCATGTAAAAAGCAGCTCGAGTGTTGGCTGACACAATCAAAATGCAATCCATTAAGAGCTCTGGGATAATAGCAGCAGCAGTTTGTAACTCATCAGCTTTGTTAATGGCCTGTCTTAATGTTCACTGTTAGCTGATGTCATGGCACGCCAGTTGAGCCTGAATACATAAGTAGGAATGTGTTCTGTCGTGACACGCAGCGATTACGCCAAACAGGATCATTTTATTATCGCGTCTCAGTGCCTCACTTGAATGTTCCTCATGAGGTTTAAAATAAGAAGTGACAACTCGGGTGAATAGACTAGCAAGTGTTTCAACATCGCTTGTGAGCCCGGAAACTCATTTCTTCTTGCAGTTGTTCTGATAGAAGAAGAAGAATCTCAACATGGAATAAAAGTAAAAATAGTTAGAGCTGAGATGGAAGCTCACATAATGTCTTCAGAGTTTTTATATAGTATTTATAAAGCACAATTTTAATATGAAGTTATCTCAGGGCACTTATTCGTATAGAGCATATATTTACTTATATTTACCAAACAGTCCCACCATGAGCAGCACCAGGAGACCATGGTAAGAAAACTCTCTTTCAACAGGTAGAAACCTCAAGCAGAACCAGAATCTAGGTTGTAGAAAAAACAACATTTAAAATATACTCACAAAAAGTGCAATTAGTGCCTCCCATTCAAACGCACATGGCCACGAGACTGGAATATAAGTCTAACGTCATAAAATATTCATTCTTTTACATAACAGACCAGAAAATACCAACAAGTCAATTTATTTTGCTAACAGCTAACAGCTAATGAGGCTAGAAACGCAGCTACCTGTAGCCACACTCCAGGCTACATATGAGCCAGTAATACTGGATGCTATCTAAGCAAGCATTCCTGGCTGCTATTATTGATTCATCTGAGCTTTTAATGTCCCAGCTGATACTTTTCCCACTTCTACGCATTTAAGAAGTAAACATTTCTGTTTGCCTAATTTAGGTTTGACCTTCACCCCTGAGCAGGATAGGCAGAAATACAACATACATCAACTACAAAAGAAGTAAGATAAATAAATAAAAAACTCTAAAATACCAATAAAACATCCAGACCTCATGGGAAATTTGTACAAAAAGAAATGTCTCATTCTCTGATACAGTGTATGGAAATGTGCCTGTGTAGACTAAATAAATGGGACCATGATAAAACGTTAACATTAACCTAAACAATCTACAGTAACCAGCGGTGTAATATCACATAGAGAAAGAACAAGGTGCATGGTGTGGCCAGTGGTTGATGTACATTTACTGAACTATTTCCATTTTATACTGCAATATATTTCTACTCCACTGCTTTTAGAGGACAGGGTGATACTTTTTACTTTGCTACATTTATTTGACAACTATGGGTAACAATTACATTTTGTATAATTGTATATATAACACAGCTTTGAAAATATGCTAATTTGCCAAAGATGAAGTTACCTAGACATATATAAAGTTGTTCAAATTAGCTCTACAATTACCAGCAACAAAATATTAAACACACCGCTTTTACTTATAACAGTATAACAGTAATGTTTTTACATTGTGGTATTACTTCTTCTCATTATTAAGGCCATCACCTCAAGAAAATGAGGTTAGTGACAGCGAGATAATAACCCTGAGAATTTGTTGCACAAAAAGCTTCCCAGTCTCAGTAATGAGAGTGAACGTAGCCTAATTAGTTGCTTCCACTGAAGAGAGAGATGCACATTTGTTGGGAATAAAGTGTCTGGCCTCCTCCCTCTCCTGTGTTATTGTGTCAGTATCATAGCAATGAGGCTGTATTTGGCTTTGGGAGGTTGAGACGTGGCGGCTGAGTGACGTGAACCCTCGTTGGCCTCTCTTGGAGAGGACACGCTGATTAGGTAATCACCTGTGTACACAAAGCCTGTGCACTCTTCTCCCTCCATATCCTCTTTGACAGACATGAGGGGACGACACAGTTCTGCTTTCACACCCCTTTTCATCACAGTGTGGATAACAGCCTGCGAGATGGTAAAACATATTTACTGTTTCAACAGAGCCACCAGGTGAGGTCTGGCCTGGTCTATTGTACAATCAGGGGAAAAAAGGAAATGATGAAAACTTAATCTTTTAATGCAAGCCAGGCAGAGGCTTATTACCGGCTCAGCTCTGGATCCTGAACCTGTAGTGGCTTATGAGCTTTGACTCTGCCACTACAAGACAGGATTATTAAAAAGATGCTACTATAGTTTATAAAACATTACATATAGATCTGTTCATTCTTTTTCCTTTAACACACCATTTAGTATCTGCATACTAGTTCAGCCATATTCACTTGGTTCAGTTATTGATGAGAAAAATACTCTTCGAGGTAGAAAACATCCACAGTTTATACATCACAAACTGCTGGACACAAATGTTTTCTCAGGGCAACATGCTGCCTGCATTGCCATTCATGAAACTAATTAGCTTAGCACCGCTAACAGATGAGTTGGCCCGGTAAGAACAGGAGGGCCTGGGTGGACTGGCTGGCCTCGGAGGTCTGATGTGGCTCAGACCTGTCAGTGCTCAGCAAATTGATTCAGTGGCACGCTCCGCACCGAATAAAAGAGCAGTGGGTGGGGAGCAGTGAGAGACTAGCAGTCCATTCATTAATCACTGAGGTAAACAGGCCATCCAGTGACACCTGGCCGGGTTAATGCCTGGGACCCCAGAGTAATTACCACTCCCCTCCCCAACCGGCCCCTCACATGAAAGCTTGTGATTATAAAGGAAATGGGAATTAGCAGAAACATTTCAGAAAGGCGGTCTTCAGTTCACTGGTAGCGGAGAGGGTTTGCAAAAGAGAAAAAAAAAAGAAGTTGGTGGAGATGTGGGCTGATTGGAGTTTTCCCCACGGGCATGAGGGGGAGAAGGGGTGGGGGGAGTCAGGGGTCAGGCCCACACCAAATTAGTAGTGTCTGTTATTTGAAACCAAAATAAAGCAGGAGCAGCAGTAAATGATTTCCCCAATGCCGGAGTGCCTTTCTGGGCTCTCTGTTGAAATTACCGAGAGGCCACGTCGCAATTAGTGGTTTGTTTCTTTTAGACTGAAATATGGCCATAATTCATAGCTTTCAACCCATTTCATTGGGAAGATGTATTGGCTGGCCAAACTGAGGAGGTAATTGTAACACATGATATGGCAATTTGTTACCCAAGCAGCAAGTACACAAGGTATTTGCATGGACATGTATAATGCTGCGTTGGTATTCCAAGGAATAAAAGCCATTTGTTTCCAATAGGATGTAATTGAAAACTGCCTGTTGGAGTTATTACACATCTATTCATTAGAGAAGTATGAGGCATAACACTCCAGTGTGTTGCTCAGCTTGTAATGGTTCCAGTTAGTGTCTTTAATGTCAAAATGAGCTAGGACGGAACATAGCTTACATTTCCTCTTAAGTGAATGTTCTCCAGAGCTTTGGCACGGTGGAAGCAAAGGCCTACGCCTCGACAGTGCTTTGTTTTCTATAAAAAAAGCAGGTATCAGTTACTCTGTGTTTACAACAGCCAGCATGAAACATTATTTGATAATTCTGGATGCTCTGTGTCCTGCAGTCCCTTTGTTTCCTGGAGATTAACAAGCTAATCTTCTTGCAATGACTCATAACGCTCTGTACGTAATAATTACTGTGTGAAGTAATGATCTAAATACAAGTGTTTCCACTCATAATGACTCTTTCATTTTCCAGAATGTTGACCTGGCTAGGCAGCGCTCAAGTTTTTTGCCAAAATGGATGCAGAACATTAAACCCTTTTTTCCTCCTTATTGCACCCCCCACCACACCACCACCCGCCCCGGCAGCCGTCACAACATTTACAGTAAAACTTCAAACCTCCCCAGTGATTGTACGGAGTTCAGATTTTCACTCAGTTTTGGGCAAAGACCACAATGGGAGTGAGTGTGTGGCTTTATTGCAGCTTCATATAGAGATATTATTAGTAATAACGTGCAGATTAACAAGTTCAGTATAGTATAGTTTGTTATTTCCAGCCCAGTGCAGACTGCAGCAGGCGCTGAGCTGCATTTCGCTCCAGTCCTCCACCAGCACCAGAGGGGCTATTACACAAGTCCCTTAATGACACTTAATGATTTAATTATGTAGAAATCATGGAAACAAAGTGATACATGACTTACTCATGTTGACATTTAGCAGACCCAGATCCATGTGTTTTCTCAGTGAGGGGAGGAACTACGTGCCTCGTCTGTCCCACTCACCTATGTTCTGCCATTTCATACCAAGGCGTTTAAACCCAACTTAACCTTGAATGTTTATTTCTTATAAAATGTTCGTATGCTATCTAGACTGCAAAATAGGTGTTCCTGGCTTTCACCACACTGGAGACCTTTGGTAATATCCCATAAAAAGTGAAAGCCAAAGCTTCCTAATTAGAAGATTTGAACCCCACTATGATATTTAGCAAATGTTTTTGTCCATTTATGTTGTCACGGTGCTCAGCCTCCTTCTGCACGCTCCACTGGTTTCCGGTGGTCTACATAATGACTCGGGATTCAACAGACCAACCATCCCAAAGCAGAACTGGTGAAAATGGTAAGCAGATTAGCAATTAATTGCAACATTGAAATTCTTAAGGATGAGAGTGTTCTCTTACTGTGGCATGCTAATGTCTCCCGAGAAAGTCTGGTCTGGCAGGGCTCGATCCTGCGCACATCTGCCTGGCTGCTCCCCAGCCATTGATAAATGGAAAACTACACTTAACTACCTCAATAGACGCACACTTTTTTTTTCTTCTTCTTTTGGAAATGGGAAAGTTTACAAGTGCTCTGCAATAAATGAGGCTTCAAGTGCACTTAAAGTGACAGCGAGTGTGGATTTAAATGTCTGTGCTACTTTGAGCCCGGGTAGCTGCTATAGAACTACACCCAGCAACTGCAGCTTGTGCTCAAACTGAGTCTTAATGGTGGAGCGAAGTCCTCGATCTGCACCAGTATTAACAGCCCAGTATCAACAAATGGCTTTTTAATTCAAACGTTGCTGAAAAGCTGGTATGGTAAATACATTGTCAGGGTAACACTGAAAAGGACTGATTGAGGTGTTTGAGGGTAAGTGTGATCACATGTTAGATAGAACAGCAGTACTGAGGGACATGTCGCAGTACTGTTACTACTTTGGCAGTAAGGCCAACAAATGATGCACGTCCGAACATCCTGCTGTTTTCTATGTAAACCCACACACTAGCTGGATTACCTCAGAATACACCACTGTCCTATTTTATTCACAGTCAATCCAGGATTTAAATGTGAAACCATAGCTTGACCCTAATTTATATATCTTGACTATTTCTTCTGCGCGTGTGAAGAGCTGCAGGGATGGTTTTTGTTGGCCAACCTGAAAGTCACCATCACCTTGGTTCCCTCAACAAAAAGCCAATGGGATTATCCATTGGATTGTGAACTATTGCAGAAAGTAAACTTGGCAATCTAAAATTTATGATTTTATGATAATCCAGAGGTAAAAAACTAACATTGGGCTACAAACAAACTACATCACGCTCACATGACTTCAGCGTCACCCCTAAACTTCTGACTTGTAACTTGATCTTGCTTACATCTTACTGTAAAGTTTGACTTAGAATAGTTAGAATAGTGTAAACCCAGCGAGGCTGTAGAGGTGGACGAGTGAGTAGATGAGTTTCTGTGTTGGCGTGATGACGTTTGACGTCCCGACAACCTCTG
>JAVQJD010016222.1:0-20395 GCA_036023655.1 Nannoperca australis | reverse complement strand
ATATATATATATATATATATATATATATATAGATATGAGGTTTTCTATAGCTGACGACTACTACTCCTCTCTTGTGGCAATATTTACCATCTTTAAAGGGTTAGTTCACCCAAATTATAAAAAGATATTATTCCAGTTGCTTTTTGCGTTAATCTGCTGAGGTTTTGAGATGACAATTTTGCTTGTGGACTTATGGACTTTTCCAAGGCACTTTACAGTTTGCCTTTCATTTACACACACACACTGATGGCAGCAAGCTTCCATGCAAGATGCTGGCCTGACCATCAGGTGCAATTAGGAGTTCACTGTCTTGCCTGCAGACACTTCCGTCATGTGGAATCTCCAACCCTGCAGCCAGTGGACAACCTGCTTTACCCACTTTGCTACAGCCATTTTTTTTACTTTGAACATGTTATGGCACAACATGTCTCCATTACTGTAAAAAACTAACATATACCATAACATCAGTAACAGCTCACTAAATGATTAACATTTCTGTGTCATTTATTTCTTCAAGGGACAATGATTCTTTGGATGTGTCTTCATTTTTAGCAGATTTCTCAAATCTTTTAGCTCAAACAAGAGGTTTCCCTCTGTTTTGGATTTAGGAAATGTGAAACATCTTTGACCCAAATAGATGCCACATTCACCATCTGGTTACAGACCCAACAAACACCAAGAAACAGTTAGCTCAGTCTCTGACGCTCTTTCCATCCCTCTTTTTCAGCTCTCCATTGCTTTGTGTATCATTTTATCAGTTTTTGAAGTGTGAATACAAAATAATCTACATTAGTTTTCATGTGCTTGGAGATTAACAGTTTGTAGTAAGATTTGTAATTATAACTGCAACAGATGACAAGCTCATAACCCTCCTCTACCAATGTTTTGATGTGAGTGAGTGTGTGTGTGAGAGAGAGATTAGAGCGAGAGCAGGCAATTAAAGTGATTACATCTCATTGGTTGAAATCTAAAAAATATGTTTTACAAAAGAGTTTATGGCTAAGCTGCAGCTTATTTCTAACTCCCGTCTGTTGGCATACAAATCGTATGACTTTGACCCTGGAAACTGTGGGTCTTTTTTCCGTCTCAGTCAACTTCCTTTTGACCGTGATGCAGCAGAAAGAAAAAGGGAAAAGAAAAGAGAAGGAAAAGGAGACATTTCAACTACACACCGCAGCAAAACTGTGTTTTTGCTCTCATACTGTAATCTTCAATTAATCAAAGACAGAAAAACACTTTTGCTGCACCTTTCTTATGAAATGTTTCATAAAACATTCACAGAAAATTCTGTTGTTTTATACAATACACACTTTTCGCAGCAGACATTTGGAGTTGTCAGAGAAGGAAAAGCACAGGTGTAAATAATGACATTAACGGAGGCTCTATTACATTAGATGTCCATCAAGTCTGCTAGGAAAAATATAAAATAAGTGTTTATAAGTGTTATAATGTGTTTGGTTGTAAGTATGATTTAAAAACATATAATATCCACATTTCAGCTCAGAAAAGCCAATGACTTTCTTATTATGTAAAATGTTTCCTAACGAGGGACTGGTGCAGTATCTTTTTGGATATTTGCTATGCTGTTGAATCAGCAGAAATTGATGCAAAAAGCATAAAAAAAATAGACAGATCAGGTTAAGAATTAATACTAAAATCCTTTACTGAAATTAACATTAAAATACTACAAAGGGAAACATTTCACAATCACAGGTAGAAGTTCTGCATTCCAGAGAGTAATGCACTCCACAGAAAGAAATGTGTTTAGCATCCAAAGTAAACAGACTCATTCTGAAGGCTGTTGGATTTTAAAACAGTGTTTTAAAGTTATAAATAGTCCAGATGGATCCAAGTCTGAGCACAGTATTACACTACTAGCTGTTGGGTGAATGCATATTATCTCCATATCTTGTTTTCAGATCAATTGAAGGACTACATGTTCCTGAACAGGTCTTGGGTGTGTGAGCAACAAGCCAGTTATATTAGATGCATCACATCTAAAAATAAAGAAAGAAAAACAGGATCAAAAAATAAGACAAACTGCTCACCAACTAACTGCTGACATAACAACTAATACACATGAGTATATGTCTCTGCTGTTTTGTGTCCGTCCCATTTGCCTTGAGGTTTATTTTAGGAGCTGATGTGGGTGTATATTCATCATATTGTCCTCGGGTGCAGGTGAGCGTTGCACCGGAGGAATGAATGCAAACACACCTCCTCTAACACACACACCTGCATCCAGCGCTGGTGGCAGCGAAGCTTTGTTAACAACTTTCTTGTATCTTTCTGTGCGTGCGTCATGCAGGTTAATGTGAGAAGTCTGTTTGTTTGCTTGAACCCACTCTTGACCGGGCATGACTTCCAAACATTACAGCTTTAGGGGTCAAGCAAGATATTAAACTTAACCAATCATTTGTTAATGTACCCTGCACCTTTTCTAAATGTCACTTACTTCTACTACTTACTTCACTTACTGTCTCTCTCTCAGACACATACGTGAATAAGGCTTTAACCTGCAGCCATCCATAGATCAGTCAAGCAGATCAATATTACAAGAATGTAACTTGTAGTACGCCTAACACCAGTCGCAACTGACTCTTTAACTCTCCTCCACAGGTCTCGTAAACCCAAAGAATGCCTTTTGTTTCATAATAACATTATACAACATGAGACACACATAACACATGCCATTTTTCTGGAGCTTTTATCCACCTTAATATGGGCGGCCCTGGTGGGAATGAAACTTAACACTGGCAATGTTATTGCAACAACTGACCCCAGCGCTCCAGCCACTGGGCTGTACCGGAAATCCATGTTGGATCCAGAATACCTGCCATGTGATGTAATCACAAGTCACTGATCTTTAGGTTTAGTTACGTACCAAGAGCTGCTGGCGTGAAGCAATGTGTTGCATCACTGAGCAGTCAGACGTCTTTGTAAAAGTAAAGCTTTAAATAGTGTTAAAGTATCCTGAATGAAGAAGGAATGTGAGATTTTAAGGTAAATCAGGAATAATTGTCACATATTGTAAAAGTGATGACATATAGTTTTATCTTGTGTTCATGAGAATAACTGATAACAAACAGGGGTCAGGAAACTTTTATAGATCAATATAAAAGTGATTAGGTTCCAACCTTGTAGTTAATAATATCTAAACCGAATAAAAACATAAACATTGATTTTAGGATTACCTGTGGCAGTGATTAAGTTTCAGTTTCAGCCTTTAATAAGGTGCAGCACATTATATAAAAAAGGTGATTATAACCGGTTGCTCCTGTTATCATCTTTCCAGATCCGGCATAAGTTGTCCACTCTGTTGAGGCACCAGGTTGAGCTTTAGAGTTGGCTGATGTGCTTTACCTTTACATCCTCAGTGAATAGATTTATCAGTGTTTAGGCACATGTCATAAATGCATGAGAAGTGAATGTCTAATGACACAATTTAATAACATATCTTTGGTGTTGAGGTGCTGTGAGATGTGAGATAGGTGGAGGTTTAAATGCACCGCTAACTCCTCTCCCCCAGGAGGTCTAGCTTCAGCCGCTGAGCTCCGGCCTTCAGATTTCATTTAGTGAAGGAAGGAAGAGTATCTTGATATGCCTGAGCCCGAGGGCTCCTCCGAACAGCCCCTGCAGCTGCACGGTTGTGTAATGGCAGGATGAACATCTGAGTGCGATCACCGTTCAACCAACTATGGTAGGGTTTCTTGGAGGGCACGGGGGTGGGGGGGGTTTATGTAACTGGGATGTGAAAGAGGGCATGGGAGGATACTGTACCCTATCATCTGTGTCTATCTTTGGCTGTGGATCCTGAGAGTTCTGGCTCAGGCAGCGACAGACAGAGGACGTACAGTGAGATGAATGGGGGACATCTGCTGGTTACCGTCCAGCAAGGCTGAATTGGAAAGATATAGCATGGTTGACTGCCACTGTTGCTGTGTTTGTGTTCTGCTGCTGTGAATGGTTCGAAGACACTCTCGTGTTAAAACAGCAGCGACTCCATCTTGCAGAGCAGTGAAGAAATGAAGCTGAGCGCAGCCTGAAGTATCTGGACCAAGTGTTAAAAAATCCCCTAAAACTTGTTTAAACAAGAGGCAATGGAACACTGTTTTAGCTCCTGTTGTTTGCAATTCATCTCTTTTGGCTGCGTCCTCTATTGGCCCTCCACACACACACACACACACACACACACACACACACACACACACACACACACGCACACACACACACACACACAAAGCTATAAAAATGCAGTGAGGAATGCTTGGACGTCACAGCTCTGCTAATGTTATGTTATATTTGTTAAGTACATGGGCAGGACGAACATCTGTGGCCCTGTGGAAAAGTGGACACTTTCTGTCTAGTGAACGCCCAGAATAAGTTTTGCCTGTTAATCTCTCCAGAAACACAAACATTATAACACGAGCACCACCAGAGCAGCAAATAAGAGTGTTTATGGCTCATAATGAGGCAGAACCTGGAGTTCTTCTGGCCATTGCTCTGGAAATGAAAGGTGGTTTTGATAAACTGAAGAACAGCCTGTGAGAGGAAACAAGCTAATACATCTTGTGCCTTACTTTTACATTATTCCTCAAGACACAGTTACGACTCTTTACAGACTGTATTGTGCAATTTATACCTTTTATTTTTTTTTTAGGTTGATCACCTGCAGACTCCACTGACAAAACTGTAATTGCTGCACATTGCCGCACACAGTACGAGAAGAAGGCAACATTGAAACTGATTGAACTTTGAACACAGCAGCGAGAAGTCGAAACAACGTAAGGTAGTGCTGCCACGAGGTTTCTGTTTCAGTTTCCTGTTCTCCAGAGGAAAACAGTGGTTCATGCTGGCACAAAGTGATTCTCCTGATCATGTGTAGACAGCTTTACCTTTCCCAGTCAAGAGCACAAGTTTACTCAAAGGATTTTGCTGAAAACGTTACTGAATTATGACAGTGAACAGTGAAGCTGCAGCAATTTACACAAGAAGCCAGGTTACTGTCAGGTTTATTTTTCTGGTCTGAAGTCTATCTCATGCATGTGTAAAAACAACAACATGATGTTTAAGAAAGTTACTACAGAAATATTACAGTAACCTGGTTACTTAAATGCACGTGCACACATTACATGCGTTGCTTTTGAGTGGCATGCTAACTAATGGTGAGTGAGTCTGCTCTAAGCATAGCCTGCTGGCACAGTTAGGCTCAGAGAGAAGCCTGGCCTCAGCCATCCCCTTTCACAGAGCCCTTCAATAGTCAAATCCTCTTTTGTTGAGCCTGAATGATGTGGCTGTCGACCACATCTCTGAGGCTCCAGCACAACAGTGATTCACACCAAATGAGTCACACAGTGTCACTCCTTAAATCATCTCACAGTGTTCATTCAGCCTGTGGTCCCATCTCTGTCGCTGAAGCTGCTCACTGTCGCAGAAGGCTTTGGAGTGATTATTTTTAATGATTTTTAATACTGCTGTGGCACATAAAATCATACACTCTAGGACTTTATTTCCTTGAGATACATGTCAAGAATTCCATAATTCAGGTTTTCTTTAACTGAAAGACTTCACTTAAAGTGTCACGATGCATGTCAGGTTTTCAAACAATGTGCACCGAACCTTCTTTAGGTTTGAAACTCTTCTGACATCTTCTCAAATTGTTGGTTTTTCAGTTTGAACCCATATTATTTTAAAAAACATAGCTGTTTCTCCCTTAAAGAAGTACCTTCATTCTACCAATCTGAAGGTTATTTTTGAGCTATTTTAACCAGTCAGAGATCTCTCTCTAGAGCTACCACATGTTGGGTTTCCTGGAGAAGTCTGGGATTGCGGTTATGTTGATTAGTGGCTTAGGGACGTATGGAACTATAAATATACTTTGGAAACACACCCAAAATACAGGCCAGTCTGGCAAAGCGGTAGGGGGGGGGGGGGGGGGGGGGGCGAAAGTTTGGATAAAGTCCCCAACATACCACAGATGTTTCTGTAAACATTTGATCCACAGGGAACTGAAAGAAAAAGTGACTTCATAATGTGCTTGAATGATACCGTATGTGATTCGTTCCTCTATGGCCAAAGAACAGAACGGCCTCAGACCGTAAACATCTTGTATCCTCTAGGGGTGCTGGTGTTTTCAAATTCTCAAACGGGCTTCATGTCAGGGCGACCTCCGTCAAAGGATGTGGTCTGTGAATGTACGGCCTTTTGGAGGAACGAAGGCTAGTAGACTGAACTTGCCCACCGCTTCCCAAATGAGATGGTGGACTGAGGATTCATCATACAGTCGACACACATACAGACCAGTGGCGGTGTGTCTGGACAGACCAAATCATCAGACATTTCCAAAGCTGTCACACTAAATACAGTCTTCAGAATGGATCACACTGAGTAGAACAACACATCTGCACAAGTAAGTGAACTTTCTCTCTGCTGCAACATATCATAGATTTAATGCTTTCTATTTACACTTTAAGACACACTTCTTATTTCACAGTATATAATGACATCAGACTACTCTGGAAATGGTAATACGCTTCTCTGTGCTTACGTCGAGGTGGAAACCAATCCCAGGTGAAAGGCAGTGACAGACTGAGAAGCTTCTCAAAGATGACGATGAGCAACGTTTTTTTTGTGGGATCAAATCCCCGAAGGGCTCATTTCCAAGCATATCTGAAATGTGTTAGTCATCTTAGTTTAATTTTGTTATTATTTTCTCAGAGCTGAATACTTCAACAGATACCACACTGAAATAGAAACCATATGGGTGTATTTTTTCCATCAGTATTTGTGAGCATCAACAACTCTCTTGCTAAATGGAGAGGAAGAAAGAAAAGATTGTTTGCCAGTTTGAATAAAAAACAAATTATAACGTTTATGAAGGTGGGATTTATTGCTATTATATGTATTAGATTGCATTAGTTTTAGCTAGGTATTGACCTAATAAACTGGTGTGTTTATGATTTGACTTTTGCATTGCCCTTCAATATTTTTCAATTGAACTTACTTGTTTTTTACTCATTAATTTACAGTATCTATTAGCTGAATTCCATCTGCTCTATTTCACTGTTAGGATCCACTCCAGCTCCTCTACAGCTCTCCTGTCTTTCACATCTGTGACTTCATGGCTGTGGTGTTCTTGGAACTGAACTGGCTGGCCTGGTTGACTTGAAGTTGGACAGAGAAATACTGCAGACCTCCCTCATCATTCGGGCATTCATCCCGTATTAACAATGCGGTAAACTGTGCAAAGATGAATTTGAATTTCTGTCAGAGGTTGAGAAACAGCGCAGCATCACACAAGATCACTGCTGACAAGACTGGGAATGATATTTGCACAGGATGTCGTGTGATAATGTTTACCTACAGTGGGTTAAGAAAGAGGTCAAACCTGATGCAGCTGGCTGGCATTTTTCCCTTCTGACTCACCCGGTGAATAACCTTCATTTTCTTATGGAGCTGTATCTCTGGGCACTCAAACAACCTCTCGTAAATGTCATATTAACCTGACATCTCCCTTGTAAAGTACAGTGCCTACACACCTTTAAAACTCAGCATAATTCATGTCAAGGACAGAGTCCCTCTTAGTTTATCTTCACTGAACTACACCGATAATGCACCTTATAAGCCTTCATGAGTATTTCTGGTATTTGCTGTTTACTTTTCAATTGCGATCCAAAGACAACATGTTTTTGCCTCTCTATTGCTATTTTTATTTATCTCTTTGTCATTGATAGGGATCGTTCTTGTGTTGTTGTGTTGCTCAGTGGGAACAGCAGAACATTGAGATTAAAGGTGCACAACCTGCTCTACTGTTTTTGGTGGACCATTTTCTGACCCAATCCCCGCCCCCGAGAACAGCACAGTCACGCTCTTTGCTTGATGCATTGTTGAATAGAAAAGTGGAGCTCTTGACCTTTATAACCCAACAGCAAAAAGTTATTGAGACCAAAGTGCTAAGCTTTTGTCTTTCATGATTAAAAAAATTGTCCAACAATGTTGAATGTCAAGACTTTATGTGATCATCAGTGGCAAAATCCAGCTTATAATGATACATTTTGGAGGGAATGTTTTGAAAAAAAAACTCAAGTAACCTTAAAACCTGATTAAACTTTCATTGTGGAATAAAGGTTAAAATAGTTTTCTCTTGTCAAATTAAAGCCAATATATTCAACAGGGCTCCCGCGATCCATTTTCTGCTATAGGTTGTGCTGATTTGTGTTTTTTATCAACACAAAACTGGACTTCAAAATTCAACATCTTTGTGATTTGATGGCCAACGGCTTCAACAGTCAAACTGCATCAGTTTGCATCCAGCAGGGGACATTTGTTGCATCTGTCCTCCCCCATTTCCTGCTATCTCGCTACTGTCAGCTGTCTTATAAAGGCATGAAATCCCAAAATAATAAATGATGTGCATCTCACAGGCTCAGATTCTGCCACGAGATTTACAAAGTCTATAAACCATCCACTAAGCCTGGCCAGATATGTGTCAGACCTGTCAGACAACTTTAGAAAGTGCTTAGATAATGCCAACCCTTTAAACTCTCACTGCTCATAACAGCTAAATGTATTCTAAGCAAGTATAATTCTGCTTTTACATGGTTTATTTCTTAAATGTGGGGAAAATAAGACATTTTCAAGACAGCTGCGATGTCTTTTCTGTTTCAGTTCTCCCAGATATTCCCTATAAAATATTTTGGGAAATGTTTTAAATAGTTAGAATCACACAAATGTTTGTTTCATTGAAAGCAACATCATGCAAGAATAATATTTTTTATGACTTGGCGGCCCTGCCTTTGAGAGTGCTGACACTTTCCAGGTCAACTGATACGTTGCCTTTTTGTCTTTGGGAGGTTCTTTGAAGTGGACGGGTCGTGGACTAGAGGGCTCAGTGCCGCTGGAGCTCTGTGCCAGTCACCGGGGGATTTCAGCTGTGTGCCCGTAGGGGTTGTCTGTGGCTCTGCCCTTTATTCCTCCAAACTCCATCCAGATCTCAGACCTCTGCTTTTCATTGCCTGTGTGAGGTTTGGCCTCTGGACACCATAGTAAAGCAATACCACCCTAATCTGGAGCGTGTGAGTCAGTGTGCATGTGTGCAGTTGTGTTACAGGCATTTGTTTGAAGCAAATGTGTTTACATGTGTATATGTGGATTTGTTAAACTGTGGTCGGTGTGTGTTTGCGTGTATGTGAGAGTATTTATGAGATACAGAGCAGGGATCAAACTGCTCCAGCTGAGATTAAATAGTCCTTACTGTAAAAAAGCCTTTTGGGAGTGTTTAATCAAAGAACATGTTTCTAGGTACAGAATAAGGATAAATAACACACCTACGCTGTCAGCATAATGAAAGATGAGTAAGGTGATGTGTTTATGACCCTATTTGGTCCAGGATGACTCCTTCCCTTCCTTCAATAAAACAGATTGAGCATTGTGGCCACAGCTGCATTGTCTTCGTCACTTGTGTGAAGAGTTACTAGACAGCTCTCTCTCTGAAGAATGCAGTTTGTTTATCAGTTTTTACACCCCATTTTATGATCACCAAAGCTAATAATGTCAGCAAGGCGGTCAGCTACAGAGCAGCAGAAATGGATCCACAGCTGGAAGTTTTGCTCAAGGGCACTAAAGCAGAATGGTGGCATGTCTTTCCAGAACCTGGAGACCAGCTGCTGACCCAGACATCTTGTTGTCTTTATTCTTTCCTGATGAAATCTGCAAAAAGAAATGTATTTGTCCTGCTCTCACTTTGCAATCATCACATTAAATTATTTGTTTCTGCTGCATCGTTTCTTTACAGATGCTTTTATTTGTGGAAAATGTTGGCTTAGTTAGATTTATTTTACAAGCTGATTATAAACTAAAACAAATGCTGTTTGGGCCTGGCCTTATGGGGTTTGTGTGAAGTTTGAGATAAATAAAATGTCATCAGTGAGTCAAAGTTTCAAAAAGTTTTTTATTATAACAACAACATCAACAACCACGCCTAATTAGTTTAATCTCAGCGTGTCTGAGTCATGGGATTCTTGCACACAACTTGATATGAATTAATTACAGAGTACAGTCCCAGTGTATGATACATCATCGAGGAAACTGTTGATTTTGGATATGATGTGTGTTTCTGAATGCAGTATATCACTGGATATACCACAGAACTCTGGATCATTACTCTTCTGAAGTGGAAAAGTTCACGTGTTTTGGGAGGACCTTCCAAAAACTGTTCCCTCGGACCTGAATTTCAACCATGGTGTGTTGGTGTGGGTCTCCCGGCTCATCCGGTCCACGTAAATTGACCTGTTATGCCTGAGATTAGCTGAAAATCATTCAATCAACTCAGATAAGATCTCTTGGAAGTATCACTTTAATTTGCCTCTCGGGGAAAATATTCTCTGTTGCCATATTTCATCAGGTGTGATATACTCTGTGAGCTGTCAGCGAGATTTAAGAGCTGCAGGGCGCTAAGAGGGAATTGCTTACAATTTGTGAGTACGCAAAACACAATAACCTTGACACGAGTCCTTTAAATCAGGGCTTTTCAACCTTTTCTAACTTAAGGCCCACTTTTTTTTATTTATATAGATGATACGATATGACCACCTTCCCAAATAATATAAAAATAATATTTGGTTATGTTTCTAGGTGTTTCGATGGCAACAGAGATAAAAGGTGTTTCCTTTTACGATGGACCTCAGCGTCAAGAGTTGTGTATTCAAAGTACGTAAGTAGCTGGAATAACCCGCATGCAAAGTCAGACATTTTTGGCACTTCTACTCTAACCGTATCTTGTAACATCAGAACTATACACACACACACACACACACACACACACACACACACACACACACACACACTCCTGCAGCCAGTGAGCAGCTGAGCGGAAGGATGAGAGAGGTAGAGAAAAGGAGGTGGAGAAGGAGAGGAGGATAGTTTCTGACACTCAGAGCTTCAGCAGAATTGAGTCATCGACTTCACACCTCGCTGCAACTGTGTGCTGTGGGGTCCTCAGGCCGCTAACACACACACACACACACACACCGCAGTATATGTATCACCACAAATATGCACACACACAAACCTGCACTTTGTCTGCTTGATATCCAGGTGTGGGAGTGTGAGGTCAGTACATACATCAGATTCCCGCTCCTCTTTCTCTGCTTAAACTCAGCCAGTTTCCACTCCAGCTCCACTTTCACCACCTCAGGTTGACACGTTCTTTCACCGTTACTCACATGAAGCCTGGACACGTGTAGATGTTAGAAATGTATCAATGGGATGGCAGAGGCTACCGCGGGCTTTTCTAGACACACACAAAATGTGTGTGTCTAGAAAAGCAAAGGTTTCTGGTGGAAGTTTGAAATTGCTTCCTTAAGTTGAAAGACAAGATGAAAATAACGGAACCTAAAAATCAACTAGCTCCAAATTTTAGGCAAAAGTCTTGGTAAATAGCAGTGGTTGGCTCTATTTCTATCGACCAGCATGTTGTATAGCTTGAGTGGGGTTTAAACCAGGCCAGGAAAACTACTCTGCACAAGCCCATAGTTGATGTCAGCACGATAGAGATGAAATAAATGCACACAGTGTTCAAAGTAAGGCAGAGTCTTTAAAAAGCCTTCAGTGGAAATCTAAGAGTTTCTTTTACAGTGCTGTCCCCATCAATACTGTGGTCAGACATTCAAAACTGAGGGATAGATTTTGACATTTTAAGAGAAGGGGGAACAATTAGTTTAATGTATAATATGTGTCTGAACAGTGAAAACCATGGGACTAAATGCAGTCTTAAAAAACACAGACATAGATTACACAAAAGAATATATAGAACATGAATAGAAGCACACATGACGTTTCTTAGTGAAAGTATGTGGGACTAGGTGACAAAATGGGTGAAAGTAAAGTAAAAGTCACATTAATTAAAATATTTATTTCATGATTATTTCATGATTTACTCATTTTTGCTCCGTTCCAATACACTGCAGTGGTATAAGTGCTGCTACTGACTAATACAACTAATCCACATTAAATACCAAAAACAGAAACCAGGAAGTCTTGCCTGATATAAAGTGGTGCTGACAACCATGGAAAGAACCGACGGCACTCTTCAAGAGAAGTAATATTATAAATGTATTCTTCGAGCATAAAAGCAATCAAACAGACCAACGCGTCTCGACTCTAGGTCTTCATCAGGGTCCACATTAAACACTGGTTGTTAACGTGATAACGTGTTTTTATATGAAAATGATGCTCATCAAAAGAGAATGAAGTTCAACTCAGAACTCAGAATCAGTGTTGAATCTCTTCTACAGCTTCAGCTCTCTGGTGTCTTTATACATCAGATAGATTTATTAAAGCCATTCACCCAGAATAAGCAGAAGTGACCCATTTGCTTTGACACTTTATTGGACACAGCTCAATGATAAACCAGCTGTTTATAAATGGCCGACGTGGGCGGATTACTGCAGCGCTGCCAAAAACAACTGCAGCTCCTCCCAACTGCTAAACAGAGCTTTACTCTGAAATTATGTTTTGTTATCTTTTACATTCTTAGTTTTTTCATTGTTTTTATTAATTCAGTCTTGCTTCTTGCCTTCAGCTCAGAGTTAAGCTCAGTGTAATGGAATACTTTCATAGGAATACCTGATGTTAGCTTTCTCCAGTTTGTGCCAAACACACTGCCCAATGAGACAACATTTTCAATCTCTTCTCCCTTTTAAAAAAAATACTCTGCTGCTGTTCATAATGACCTAATTTACAGAATACAGTTAGATTTGTACAGATGATAAAAAGAGAACACCTTTAACTACTGTTTGTCCACAGGATGTATTATTAACTTATTATTATTAACAAGACTGCAGACATACACATATTTAACAGAGTTCCAACTAACAATTAATCCATTGCATATCTTTTCTATTAACTGATCAATAGCTTGCATCCCAAAACCTTGAGACAGAGCGGAGAAAAGCAGGAAATTTAAGAAGGATGAGTCAGTGAATGTTTGGCATTTTCGCTTGATAAATACAGAAGCCGGGAACAGCTGCTTTTAATGCTGTTATCTTGAGACCACAGAGGTTTTTTTCTCATAATAAAGGGTTAATTCATCAAAGTCTTCTCCTTAAGTAACAACATGTTATCTGTAACTGATGTTATCTCTAACAGAAATACATAATGCAATATCTGCCTGTGTTACACCTTATCTGAAGCCATGATCAATGATGGGTACCTATTGATCTGACATTTTTAGCATAAAACAGTTGCTACAATTGTCAAGTCACCATGTTTCCATGCTGGCATGGCACTCCTAATCAATGATAACCATTTAGGAAGCTAAAAAGAGGAAACAAGCTTAAGTTTTCATGTCACGTAGTCTCGTCAGATCTCTTGCATGTCCAATCGTACAAAATTGAAACAGTCTCATTGTCGTGAAAGATATTCCAAACAGGCACCGCTGGGATTTGAACCCAGGATCTCCTGTTTACTAGACAGGCACTTTGACCAACTAAGCCACGGCACCCATAGTTTGTAAAAATGTCATGTAGTCTCTTCAGATCTCTTGCGTGTCCAATATCACAAATAGGTAACCCTACCACTCTGACGTCTAGACTAAAATGCTTCTAACAGTGTTCTCATGGATAGATGTAGATAAAGCTATCTTCAGTAGCTTTTCATGCTAAGCATTACGCCAGTTAGCTTAGTCAGAGTGTTTTTTAACACAATATTTAGCCTGTCTCCAGTGCAGAAAAATGGGCCTCATTAGCAATCTGTGCTAACTTAACCTGGATTGCTAATACCTCATTGGCAGCGTACCAGAGAGCTAGCTAATGCTCACACAGTCGGAGCCAGAGTTAATTTGCAGTGTGATGATGGCCATAGCAAATTAAATTAATGAGGCTCTCAATCATCTGTCAGCTCTGTAGTTCCTGGTATCCAAAAGCTATGAATCTGCTGCTCTTAAAATTAGGTCATGAACACTCTGTAGCACAACACTGTACAGACTGATAATAAAACATAGTCTTGTATAAAATAATGGCTATAAATCCCAGCATGGCTTTAATAAAATGGAAACTGCAACAACTGAGAGATATGAAGTTAGTGGATTACGTCTTTATGTATTAATATGAATGAGGACAGTTTAGTGACCGCTGCTCTAAAGAACGGGAAGGTTTTTCAGCAAGACGTGAAACTACTGTTTAAGAGCAGAGCACCCAAAGGTGGGAGGACAGAGAAAATGCTCATCACAGGGAGACTAACTGCCTCCATGCCCCCGAACTCCGAGCTAACATGTGCCCCTTTTAAATTCACTGTTCAAATGCAGTTCAGTGCATACAGAAGTAGTGAGCCCAAAACTAGACTTATATACGCACTGTTTATATGGTTAATAGCTTAGAAGCCAACCAGCAGCAGCAGAGTTATCACAACATGACTGTTTCAGTTGCTTTTGTGGCCTTTTAATAAGATTTTTAGGAGGAAGTAATGCACTTTCTGTCATGGCTGAGTGGACAACGGTGCTCTCAGTCACCACCGAGAAGAGCTCTCCTGCTAAAAGCTACTGATTCAGTCACTGTCAACTCTGATTCAGTATAGTCACGTAGTCATGCACTGAACATCTCTAGTCACAGTCTCTCCACTGAATGCACGGAATTGATGTTGAACCTCCCATTCAACTCCCAGTAAGACAGTAAACAGAGCTTTACTGGTATTAGTAACTGTAATGTAATGAATGGAATTGTAAAGTATGTACTCAAAGTATGGTGGTTAAGGTTCATACCACGTAACTGCAACATCACCGGCTCTGTCACCCCTTTCTCTCAACCCATGTTTCCTTTCTGTCTTTATTGTTGCGATCCATAAAACCGACTCAAATACCAAAAAGAATATAAAAAAACTTGTAAACCTTACACCACTCTAAACTTAAAAAGTACTCACACTACTGCCGCCTGTTATTAAATATCTGAGTTACTAAGTATTGTGTTACTACCCTGCACTGCTGTCACTCTGCAGCAGTCTAAAACAAATCCAGACGATGCTGATTGTAATCATCTGTTGCACACTCGCCGTAAACAATGGAACAACAGTCACGTTTTCTGGGCAGAGGCTCCTCCTGAGTCACAGAATGGAAAGACTGATCACTTTGGCGATTTCTCTCTCATTTCCTCAGTCTTTCTTATTGTATTCTGGTTCCAGGCATCCACTCCTGAGAGCAGGGAGAGAGTAAGATATCGCTACGTTGTGCAGCTCATCTGTCCTCATTTGAGGACCCATATTTCATTTGTCACATCTGACCTCTTCGCTCTTGTTTTAAAGCTCTCCTGAGAAGAATTAAATTCAACTCTTTATCTCAACAATAAATATCCAGGGATTAGAAGTGAGATGGGGGTGAGATGTAGGTCTTTGGGACGGCGTGCATGTGTGCAGTTTTTATGTGTGTTTATTTTACGCACGGATGTGTGGTTGCAGGTATGTCAGCATCACTATTTCTGAAAAGTAAAAGAAAACCTGGCAACCACAGTGTTTGCTCTTTATCTCTCTCTCTCTTTCAAGTAAAGATGTGAGTGTAAGATTAGTCTCAATTTCTAAAATATACAGCCCGATATGAGCGCTGCCAAACCTCACTCTCCTCCAAGAACTACACACACTCACAGTTTTCAGAAATCCCATCACGAGCTGATAAGACATGTGGTATTTCTGAAATGCACACCGGATCACTCCTCCCATCTGTTATCCTACTATTGTTACGTCCACACTGGCTCCGGTGGTGCGTCAGTCGAATGGATTAACAGGACATTAACACAGTGAGGGTTGAAGGTTCGACTCTTCTGTACAGCTCAGCTGTCTTTATCTGGAAATATTCCTGCATTTTGAACACAGCACTGTACCGGTATAAATACAAATTCCATCAGACAGCATCATGAACACATTATCTGCCTGTGTTGTCATATGAAACCTATATTTCACAACTCCAGAGGGACACGATTGGCAGCAGGCCGAATACATTTACTTTGAAGGATAGCAAATTATACACAAAACACTGAGTACCCTTTTCATGTTTGTATTAGTCCCACTGTAATATATGTTGGTTACAGGAAGCAGTGATGACAGAAGAGTGATTTTTCTACAAAGCTCAACATATATCTCCAGCTCTCAGATCACTACAATGTTTTTCATAAGATCAACGTCAAAACGTGTCCATAAATCACTGAATGGTGCAGGTCCAAGATACTTATCAGACCTCCTGACCCAGTACGAACCAGGTCAGCTGCTTCTGGATTACTTAGGGTCACAACTATGCAGTGCAGATGTCTTTTAAATAGCACAAAACACAGATGATCCCCATTAATCTAATAGGTATTGCACCTGGCTAGGTTATCACATAACAACCAATCAGCATCTATCATTGGAACAAGGAAATGAGTGAAAACTAATTTGCTCTAAAAAAATGTGAGCACCTTCAACCAGGCTTAGCATCGGTCATAGCAACATCTCAAAGTGTCCTCAAGGAACTACAACTGTATAAAAGATTTAGAAACACTTTTCAATACGTAATTAGTGAGGAACAAGGGAGGAATGAATCAGGAATTACCTGATAATTAATCAATTGTACTGAGTAGCTCCTGAGTAACTTTGAATTGAAGACAATATAGTCGATAATGATGAGTTACTAGAGAACAGTCTCGGAGATACTGTCTTAATAAATGATTGAGTCATGATTAGTTCATACATATCTGTGAACTGGAATAACCAACATTTTCTTCAGGAGTTGTTCCTGATTAAATCCTAACCACAAACTTGTACCGACTTGTGGAAGCAAATCAGCGTCTGCATAAAGTTAAGAAATGGGATTTGGAAATGATGTCAGAGTGAGTTAGTATCTGTGCAGTAGGTCTTCACACATCTGCATCACAAGTTCTCCTGCACATCAGTTAAAGCCACCATTAATGCCTGTGTGTGCAACTCTTGCTTATCTGGTAATAATTCTGAACTGTGTCCTAAGCCCACTCATTAAGACACCTGTACGGTGTTCTGGATACGAGCTCAGGTTTTGTGACTCTAACCTCAGCCTTGGCTTGCAGAGTTGTTGTGGTTTGGAGCGTGCCGTGCCTCGGGGAGAGCGGTTATATCATAAGAGTTTTATGATAATGGTGACTGGCATGAACCACATTCTTTAGACAACAACCTGTGTGTGTACCACAGGAAGCACAAGAACCTCATTGTACTTTTTGTTTTACTAATTATATCATTAGTAATGAATTATTATTTGGCATTTTAAGGCATTTATTCCAGATCTTAGATGTTATACCCCCTGTGTTTGTAGCCTGTATTTAATAATTCTATTTAACTGCTTCTTTATTTGACATTTGTTTTTTGTTCCATGATGTGTTCAGTTGCATAGTGATTAATAATATATTTATTTTTATATTACTCAAAACAAAGTTACAAAGAGCTTCACATAGCAAGCATAGAACCCATAAATCATAACATAGAAACACATAAAAACACAGCATTTAAGAATTAAAGTACTAAACGAAAAACATACTTTTTTTAATGTCAGAAACCATAAACAATAAAATTAGAACCAGATGAAATCAGGGAAGGCAGTGCGATAACACAAAAGTACTACGTGCTAAGAGATAAAACTAAGATGATGAAACAAACCTCACTGAAAGAGGACAAACACATGAAATAAAGCAAGTGTAACATTCCTTTTTTTTAAATGTAACTTTAATATAAAAACAAGAACATAGAACGAATGCACAAGGAGGCCTACATAAAACAAAAGAACCATGACTTTTCTTTTGGTTCTCACTATTTCATATTTGACATGTGGTTACAGTTCATTAACTTGATAGTCCACATCCCCAAAATACCAAAACATATCTGAAATAAATGTATTTCCTTCAGCTGTAACATACATTTATTTCACATTATTTATAATTTTTATTCTTATATTCCTCCTATGATCGTTTTTTAACAATTTGAGGTTGTTGTTAGTCAATCTAACACATTTCTAAATTGTGGTGTTCTTGGAGCAGCCTGATCATTGCTACATAATGTCAAGACACAACATTACAACCTAAGAGTAGAAAGACATGAAGAAAGAAACTAGAACAATACTACAGCCGTCCAAAGAAATTACAAAGGCTTGTGTCAACACTTTGTGTGAATGAGAGTGAAAGCAGCGCTGCTGCTGGAAAAGAGAGCTGTTTCTGCCACACACACATCTGCGGTTCTGCTTTCAGCTGCGTAAACTTTAGATATGATCAAACTAAGCCCCTTGAGGGACATGTATCCCTCTGAGTGACACCATACATACTTGATTGCATAAATGCCCCCTTGACTCCTGCAACCCCCTCCCTTTTACACACACTCACTCTCTCTCTCTCACACACAGACACACACACACACACACACACACACACACACACACACACACTCATCAGTCCAATCACAACTCAGGAATGTTTACCTGCTGGGGAGCCTTGATTCTTGCTTGTCTGACAATCTCTATCCTGCACTCTGAGAACTCAGGGTCAGTTAGGAGTTCATCTCACATTCAAAAGGAGCTTTCACATTGATTTGGCAAAGTAACAGGCAACTCGGCATTCTTGTGGACGTGTCTGTTTGTAGGCCCTGTAGCATGACGACAATGTCAATGCAAAAAGTCTTAAAAGGAATGATGTTGCACTGATATCTGGGAAATATCTATTTTGAGATTTCCCTGATGCACTGTGTTGCACCCCGGGAACCATCCAAATGGCCAGTCGTGGCTTTCTAAGTTATGTGCATGCAAATGTGACTTATTTGTCCAGTAAAAGCAAAGCCACCTCCATGTTGGCAAACATTTTGCTACCTCTTCTTCTGCTGCCAGTCGGTGCACAGAAAGTCCTGCCAGGAGCACGGCAGCTGATGCCAGGAAGGGTGCACTGGAATTTTATCACTGAACTACAACAAACACTTTTTTTTTTGTTTGGCAGTCGACAATCTTTGACATTTTTTATTTACCTACCATGAGGTGGCCATAGATGACTCTAAAAAGGTATAAGGTACATGTAAGGTCTGTAGAAGGACATTAGTGCTATCACTGTTGTATCAGTACTCAATGCTGATATAACTCTATATCACATCTCCCCACTTTCTATGACGGCCAGCTTTCGGTGGTGAAGATCAGTTATAAACACTTTTGTATAAGCGCAGCTCTTAGTCCACCCTCAGCTCTGCGATAATAAGGATAATAATCATTTATTTCCATAGTACATTTCAAACACAGAGGCAGTTCAAAGTGCTTTACACAGACAGAAAGAAAAGCCTTAAAATGACATTCAAAACACTAAGATCAAAATTAATTAAGATAAAATAAAAACCTTTTTTTTTTTAAACTCTCAAAAACTTTTGAGTTACAGTGCAGTAATAATTTGCCAGTTCAACAAGGAACCTAATAGGAGTAATAATAACCATCATGCTGTAGTTTTAGATTTGTGGAGGTTATTTAACAGATACGGCACAGAGTTGTCATCGCTGGACGACAAAAAACACGTCCTCTCCTCCTCTTTTCTACACAGTGAATGCACTGTGGTCTGTCGCCAGCAACATCATCTTTACCTCAGACTCACGCACGCACGCACACACACACACACACACAATTGATTACCTCTCAGTCGTCTGCATCCCTCTCTGTGTTGCTGTCCGCCCTATCTGTTGTATGTGATGTGTGACTCACCTTTAACTTTTTGTCTTTCTTCTTACTCAGCCACCCCCTCCTTTGACAGTGACACATTCATTACAGCACAGCCATAATCTCTCCACAGTCAACGTGCTTCTCAGCACAAAACAATTATCATCTGGTCTTCCTTTCCCCCACAGATCCTGCTGAGCCATTTGTCACTGACTAAATAATTACATGTATATGTTTATAAAGATGTCGAGGCTAAAATTAGGCTGGAAAGGAGGGAAACTGACAGCATAGATGACATCCATGTTTTAGAGCACGCATCGGGGCATGTTAAACAGTAGTTAAAAAAAATAAGTTTGGGTGTGAGATCGACAGGCAGACTGATGAAGTGTCAACAGTGATGTCTGCAGTCTCCCATTATGTTCAGCATATGCAAATCTTAATTTTTATGACTTTGGGTGTTAATGAAATTTAAAGAATTTAGTTTTTAAAGAGTAACTTAACACCCAATGAAAATCTTGTTGATTCTGATATCCAGTTGTTCAACTTCTCCCTGTGTATATATGTATGTATGTATGTATGTATGTATGTATGTATGTGTGTGTGTGTGTGTGTGTGTGTGTGTGTGTGTGTGTGTGTGTGTGTGTGTCTGTGTGTCTCTGTGTGTGTGTGTGTGTGTGTGTGTCTGTGTGTGTGTGCTCCTCAGTAACACATTAACTGCTTTATCTTGAGTAGCCCTTT
>JAVQJD010016221.1:0-26708 GCA_036023655.1 Nannoperca australis | reverse complement strand
TTTTTGCGCTTTTTAGTGCTGTGTTGTTTGTGTTTGTGTGTGTGTGTGTGTGTGTGTGTGTGTGTGTGTGTGTGTGTGTGTGTGTGTGTGTGTGTGTGTACAAAGTATAGACCACAACTGATAAACAATGACCAGTGAAATGCCTGGCTTGTGTAGGTAATGTCCTCATAGATATAGGCATCCTCTTGACTCCCAGACTCTCATCTCTTGGACAACAACCAGACACACACACATAGACTAACATACGCAGCATATGAACACATCCCTTTTATTCCCTCTTATTCATATAATGCTTACATGATTTATCTCTGATTATGGGCCTGACAAGGTTTGTTTTTATTCACATGGCTGACAGAGCCGTTACTCTCCAAGAATGGGGGCAGAAATGTAGACAAAACATAAAAGCAAGGGTGTGGGTTGGTGCATGAGTGCATACAGACGTGCGTGTGGGAGAGAATTGGCCCCAGGCATAGTACAGCAGATGTGAAGAAAACAAGCGGAGGAGCTGGATGTGTAGACCCTGAAATGTGGGACGAGACACCTGCGACGTGATTAGAAGTGCTTCGTCTCATATCCAGTTCAAATGAAGCTTGTGTAACTGCTGTCACTGCTGACGGCCAGGGCTGAGCTGAGGCTCGGAGGCTCAGTGAACCCCAGCCTCCTAAAATGGGGGTTTTCCAGTTGATTCGCAGTACACTCACGTGTAGCACATATGCCCCGTCGCTGTCTTGCCACTGGCTTTTTGAATCCCATCTCTATGTATATATATGTGTTTATGTATGTGTATGTTTATATATATATATATATATATATATATGTTGTTATTATTATTTTTATTTATTTATTTTTTATTTTATTTTTTCCTCTGTTGGGTTATGTCAGCCTGACCAGCTTATACATTCCTCCGGCCTTCTCATGTCTTGTCGAGTCAGGTCACTTTAACACGCTCATAGCTGAGACTCAGAGACACACACACACACACACACACACACACAGACATCGACCCAAATACCTTTGACTCGTGCAGCCATTACCTAGTGACATATTAGCTTTTGAGAATTTAGATTTTTCACTCATTTCTGTTTGGCTGCCGCTACATCCATATCTGTGTTTGTGCGGTCTAGTCACTTGTGTACACCTTAGATTATGAAATGCTTGCATTGTACTGTCGTACATATTTGCACTTACTTATTATATTATCTTTATTACTATGTATTTGTCTTCCTTTGATGCTGAGATTACTCAATTTCAGTAAAACTAGCAATTAAGTTTTTATCAGAAAGTGCAGTTTGGAATAAGACAATCAGACGATTGACTTTCTATTACATTTAGGAAAGGGCTCTGCAATACTCACGCAGGAAGCAGGGCAAAGTGAGCTGTGTCTGAGACATTATCTGTGGCTCTGGCTCTGTGCAGTGAGTGTTTCCCCCAGGAAATTGTTTAGCAGCGGTGATAAGCCACCCAGCTCTTGTTGCATCTCGTCTCGTGACTCTGAACAATAGCTACACTCATTAAATATATGGCATTTGCTGTGTGAAATGACACCACTTCTATTTATCTAAAGGTGAATGTTTTATTTTATAAAAATGTATTAAGATGTTAGTTGAGGCAGTCTTAATTTCAGGCAAGGTGGTCCACCTGTATTATAAAACAGTGGGTCTGTTGGGGGGTTTGGCTGTCCAAAGTCACTTGGGGAGCGAACAGACAAACAGTCAAGAGGCTCTCATTTAACTTTGGCTAACTCCACATTTTTATGTTGCATCAGTCTGGGCTTTCAGCTGTGACAAGAGAAAAAAAAATCCTCTGTTAATTTTGTGGACTTCTCTGAGTCAAGAGGCCCTTTTCTGCAAATATGGTGTGGTTTCCCTTGTGGTCGCTTGGAAATGTTATAAACCATTTGCCTTCCCATGCTTGAAGGTGAACTTGCTCTTTCAAAACAAATTCTGTTAATATAATTGGTGCTAACATGGACTTTTTGTTAGCTCTATTCATTGTTTTATAACGAGCATTGCTGAGGTGCACTCCTCAAAGTATGTTGGGAAGACCTGGGGATTGGCCTCGGATATGGATAAAACTCTGCTGGCAGGGGGGATTTGGAGCAGGGTTCACACAAACAGGGTGATTTATAGCTTCTAGAAGCCCGAGAGAGCAGGGCAGATAAGTAGACGAGGTTTCCAGATGTGGCCTGCTCTGTCTGCATGTATGATTCTCTGACTGGGAAGATAAAAGGGGAGCATACTCTTTCCATCCCATCCTCTCTGCCCTCTGAACGGTACTCCACAGCAGGGACCAGCTCTTCTCCCTATGACCCTCCGTCCATCGTTCAGCACTCCTTCCTTCTTCTTCCTAGCCTTTGTTCTTAAGTTTTCTTTTCTGAATAAATCAGAGCACAGAAGGTCTTTGTTAATATGTTTCTGATCTGATTACAAACGTAGTTTCATGGAGAAAAAGGAATCCTGTCTCATTGCAAAACTAGATGAATAAAAAGAATCAGACATCTTTAGATTTTTTACCAGATGTTATTGTGTGTAATCTAGGTTAACAAAGGCTTCCAATGTACCGCATAATTTTTCTCAGCTGCATCCAGAGAGCACATATCTATTCTACCTAAACAACCTAGTTTTTGTTCATCACTTATCCTTATGTTTGTTTTAAATCCTGGGTGGAATAATGTCACAGTACCCCTGTCATCAGGTCTACCTACAGCCAATGGCCTCTCTTTTTCACTTGCAACAGAAGGGGATTTGCCAGTGGCATAGCTGTTAGGAATTACAGCCTCTAAAATCGAGGTCATATGCCAGATCCTTATGGTAAATCATAATTGCTAAACTCCACGACTGTGCACTCGAGAGGTCAAAGAGGTTTTTGCACAGATTAATAGGATCTTCTTGGCACAGGGAGGATTATGGAAGCAGCATGATGGTGATTCTTTTCAGCTTTGCACTAACAGGTAAATAAAGGAATACCTGCACTGACATACAAATAGAAGAAAATAACATTCAAGTACATATTTTGTGGCTGAGTCTGGGCGGCGCCCAGTGTTTGACTAGTTTGAAGAACTAAATAGGCTGTGGCCCTGCATGTAAATGCCTGTGCTATTTGGGCAGAACGCATGTTTGTTGTTGCCAGAAAGACCCCTTCAGTTTGTGAAATGTTTCCTCAGAGCAGTGTGAGCTGGTGGGTGTTAAAGGCAGAAAGTAAAAAGGGGTTGCGAGGGCAGCGTGGTTGGATGAGGAAAAAGGGGTGGGTTTATTCCGTTTTCCAGCAAACTTTCCACTTACCAGAAGCTGGACGAGGGAGTGCGTCAACAGACTGACTGGCTCTTTGAATAAGAGGGTCCACTAGTTGTATGCTGTTACACAACGCAAATCAGTCACTGTGTTGCACAACTGGCTCTAATCTGTATATAAGTCTAATCAGTGCAGCCAAGCTTCCAGCTGGATTTCTTTAGAGCAGTATGTTTTAGAGCTGATACCAATGGGAGTATCACTATCACTCCTAACTCCATGGCAAACTTTCCCCATTGTCATAGTCTTGGTACTGTTTTTTATTAAACAGAAGTTTTCACTCTTTCCCCCTGTTCTTTTGACTTAGTTCATGCATTTACAGTTACCTCAATTTTTAGATGTGAAATGACCAATAGCTTTGCCAACTGTCAATAAGTTATTTCCTGCTTGAAAGTGCACCAGAACATTTAATATTCTCATATACATTTATTTCACCATCAGTATCTTTCTGTCTTTCAATCCCATCCTCAATGATTTCCCATTTTCTCGTCAACTCTGCTTATGTGGGGTAGGCCTTTTGAATCTCTGTTTTGAATGTCTGTTTTGTAGGTGTGTGTGTGTGGGGGGGGTTCTACATTGGGTGTGTGCATGCTTTGGCTCTGTCTTTGAGTGGCAGACATTTTTATTTTATGAATGGTCAAAGCCCTGGGACGGGCTGACTGCAGGCTCACTGCCAATGCTGTTATACCCCACTCATGTACCCCAACATCAAAGCTGTCTCTTGGGTTAACTGGAGAGACAAATGCGGTGACTTTGATACTGTATGTGTGAGTAGTGAGCCTGTGTAGTGTGATTGCGTGTGTATACAATGTTATGCTTTGTGACATGTTAAGTGTGGTGACAGCTGTTAAAACACAAGGCTGTATGTATCTTAAAGTCCCCCCCACCACCACCCTCAGCTGTGGTCTGTGATTTCTGCACCCAGTCTCATACAGGACAGAGTTCTCAGAGTGAGGAATGTTTCCAGTGCTAATGTGTAGGGGTGAATCTGAAATCTCCATCTGCAAAGCTTCTTCTCTCTAGCATGGCTTAGCAAGCAGTGGGGTTACAAGGTTATGAGTTCCGTCGTGAGAGGTGTTGCAACAGTATTTTAAGTCAGTTTGGTATTTTAGGGATGGGAGATCACTGAGAGCTGTGTCTGACTGAGAGCTGTGTCATGTTTCTCTGCTGCCATTGCGAAAAAAACCCTGTTTGCTTTTTATAATTCCTGCCTGATTTGTACAGGTTGGTGGCGAAATTTACAGAATTACAGAAAACCCTGTGCAATAAATTAGTAAAGAAACAAATGCAGATACTTACATACGTGGCACCAGTGGTTGTTAAATGGTTTGATGCTTGTAAAAGCACCTCCAGTAGATTTTAGAGACGTGTAGAAAGAGAGTATTTTCCTTTTTATTGGTCAACCATCCGTATGTTGCTTGTAATGTTAGTTCTTTTTTCATGTGTTGTGTAATAGCCCTACTTGTTTTGGCCATGCCACTGAAATTTAAAATTTAAATTTATCTTGCTCTTTTTTTATTATTTTAAACTAAGCAGGAAGCCCACCCATAATTATTAAACTGATAAAGTTAATAAACATTACAAGAAATGTTAGGTCTATGTTTGACTAATCGGTGACATTTTAATCTAGTACCTCCTCACAGAACACGGGTGGGTTCCTGAGCTCCTCAAGGGTTCTTAGTCCTCAGTGGAAACTGTTTATTACTTCACCAGTGTGTTGGTTAGTTTATGTGGCTCTTATGCAGGCCTGATGGGCTAAATAAAAGAAGTGCTAGTAAAACGTTGCTTTGACTGACTTTCTCTTCACAGTCAAAGTTTTCTTAAGTGGTTACAATAAGTGAGCCATGCATACTTAAGAATTTAATTATACAGTATATCCTCAAATTCATTCAAAAGTAAAGAGTTTCTCTCACCTTACAGGAGGTCTGTGTTACTGCTCAAGTCGACTGAAAGGAGTCCAGCTTAGAAAGTGCAGGGCTTTACCTGTCACTCGTTATCTGACACTTTTTGTGTTTCTTTTCCTTCCCCACGCCCTGCTTGCCTTAATCAAAGACAAGTGGAGTGCTGGTAATGGACCGTCAGTAGTGCAGGAAGATGACAGAAGCTAATTAATTCAGCCCTATTGTTTTGTTTTTCAAGAGTGTGGGCACCCTTGAAGAAAGGGTCATGGCGTCATAAAATGAGAGGTTAGGCTGTTTATAGCCAAGAGTTATATGACTGTACTCCCATGAGTCTTTTGTTTTCAGAATGGTTCTACTCTGCTCTCTCTCCTTTGCATGCCTCAGATGTGGAGCAGATGGCTATCGACTGGCTGACCGGAAACTTCTACTTTGTGGATGACGTGGACGACCGGGTGTTTGTATGCAACAAGAACGGCCAGACGTGTGTGACCCTGCTGGACCAAGAGCTGTACAACCCTAAAGGCATCGCTTTGGACCCGGCCATGGGGTCCGTACTTCGCTCCACTCTTCTTGACCTAACCTTACCCTGAGTCATATTTAGCTACGCTTGAGAGGAAAATGCTGTCTTATGGTTCAGACGACATGCTGACCCAGCAGGCAGTCAAAAACTAAAGCACTTCCTCCAGATGGAAACCTAGACAGACACTGGGTGCCACATTACTTATGCATGTTGACTGTTTCAGTTCCGGAGTAGTTCCTCTTTTTCAATGTATCACTTCTCCATCTCTGATTGTTCTGGACATCATTTTTAATCCATTATAATAACTAATACAGTTGTGGTCGGTTGTTTAATGTCAAGACAACTTTGCCGTCATCCAATTACTTAAGTCATATCCTATAATCCTCTCCCTGTTCCATCACCCTACCTTTACTGACACCCTCCATCCTTTTTGCTCCTCTTCCTCTGCTACAGCAAAGTGTTCTTCACAGACTATGGTTCTACGCCGAGGGTGGAGCGCTGTGACATGGATGGTCAGAACCGCACTAAGCTGGTGGACAGCAAGATCGTCTTCCCCCATGGTATCACACTGGACCTGGTCAATCGTTTGGTGTACTGGGCCGATGCCTACCTGGACTACATTGAAGTGGTCGACTATGAGGGCAAGAACCGACACACCATCATCCAGGGCCTGCTGGTGGGTTGGATGGGTGTACCCACAAAAAATACAAAACTACACCCAAACATACACAGAGATGCGCTCAGGAATATAGACTTCTTATTGGTCAGCCTTCTTTTTAAAGGTTAAACTCTACCAAACGGCTATTGTTCAAAGTCCCTACTGACCTTTCAGTCTTCTCTTTGAAAACACAAAACATCTGTTTTTCAAATTTGTATATGTATATCATTGATTTAATCTCATCATCTTTAGAGGCAGTGCTGTTTTCCAGCTGTCTCCTGTGTATCTCCTGGGGATAAGTCCTTTTTATTGTCTTGATAGATATTACTTAAAGAGTGTGTAATTTTCCTGGCTAGTGCTACTTTAAACCTATTAGTCTGACCCTACCAAAGCTTGGCTCAAACTTATAGTGGAGTAATGATCTTAATGAAATCAGGACTGCAGTGGTGGGAGGACAGTGGGGGTGAGTGTGGGGGTGGTGGCGCGTGTGTGTGAGAGGTGGGGGAGGTAATATGATCTCAACCCATACATCTTTCTGACAGTAGAGGAGAGCTGTGCAGAATAGACCCTTATAAAAGTAAAAGCTCTCTCTGTTGAGCAGCAGATGGGAAGTGGGGCCATTATGCTGCCCTGTGCCAAGTTTACACACTCTGTATATCTCTCTTCATGTCTTTGTCCTTGTCTATGTTTGTCTGTTTCTGTCTTTTGAAGATTTGTTCACATTTTTAGAACATTTTATTTATAGTTTTATGCTGATAAATTGTTTAAGAAAGTTTCATGCTGCGGAATTTGTTCAAGATAACAATGTGTACACAAACGATATCACACAGGCCATTAGTCATGCACCATGAGCTGTTTTTACTAAGAATGTCAGCATTTTCAGTAGCAAAGTCAAAACAGCTCTTAGCTTGTTTTGTTTATTGCTTTATTGTCTCAATGTATTTCAGATTGAGCACTTGTATGGTCTGACTGTATTTGAGAACTACCTGTATGCCACCAACTCGGACGAAGGCAACCTCAACCCCAAGACCAGTGTGATCCGAGTCAACCGCTTCAACAGCTCTGACTTCCACGTGGTGACACGAGTAGACCGGGGAGCCGCACTGCACGTGTACCATCAGAGGCGGCAACCTCAAGGTACTCACTCAAGAAGGCACAGCTTCGCTCTTGGCTTGACTGCTAAATCATCTTATACATGCCCATTGATAACAGTTACCATTGCATGACTGTTGTTTTTGTACTCCTCTCTGCTGGCTTAGTGCGCAGCCATGCATGTGCCCTGGATCAGTTTGGGAAGGCTGGAGGTTGCTCTGATATCTGTCTGCTGAGCAACAGTCACAAGACCCGTACGTGCCGTTGTCGCTCTGGATTCAGCCTTGGCAGTGACGGCAAGTCTTGCAAGAGTGAGTATCAGGACTGAGGGGAAAACATTTATTTGACAAAAATGAAATTCCCATTAGTTTCAGCGGTGATGATTCATGATGACAATGAAGTAATACTGACAGAAAAAATTGCATTTATTCATTTATGTTTTTCTTTCTTTTTCTTCTTTCAGAACCAGACCATGAGTTGTTTTTGGTGTACGGTAAGGGCCGTCCTGGAATCATCAGAGGCATGGACATGAATGCAAAGGTGCCTGATGAGTACATGATTCCCATTGAGAACCTAATGAACCCCAGAGCTCTGGATTTCCACGCCGCCAGTGAATTCATCTACTTTGCTGATGCCACCAGTTACATTATTGGCCGACAGAAGATAGACGGCACAGAGAGAGACACGATACTAAAAGAAGGTAAGAATGAAATGACTGCTTTGCACAGTGTTCCTGGAACTATTTTTACTCTATAACCAAATCCTGGCTGCTTTAAAGAATTTAGGGAAAAAAGAATTCAGTCAGGTTATTCTATATAATTTTCACTTTATTGGCCTGCTAATAGTTTTTTTTCACACCGGCTTCCTTTGCTTATCTCAGGTATTCACACAGTAGAGGGGATAGCAGTTGACTGGATGGGAGGTAATCTCTACTGGACAGATGATGGGCCTAAGAAGACTATCAGTGTTGCCAGGCTGGAGAAGGCTTCTCAGACCCGCAAGACTCTCATTGAGGGCAAGATGAGCCACCCTCGTGCAATTGTGGTGGACCCCCAGCATGGGTGAGACACTGGAGGGGAGGGTATTCTTATTTTATTGGGTATTCTTCCAAATGCTCAAATTCTCATATGCTTTGTTGACGTTGTTACTTCAGTTATAATATTTGGGTGCAGCAACATTCAACCTGTGTGTCAGTTCTTAAAGTGTACTGGGAGAGGATGGTGTGAGGGTTTGTTGCTTGCAGCTATGTGGGCTGCCCACTCTGTTGATGTTTGTTAAACTCTGTGTGTGTGTGTGTGTTCGTGTGAGATTTTTGATACTCCATCCTTTGCTTTAGTTTTTTTGTGGGATGTTCCATCAAAGCGCATCAGAACTCAAAGCTGGGTCCAGCCCTCGCAGAAATGTCTTATCCCGCATGACTTTTACATGTGGTGATACCTCTTCTCATCTCCCAGATGGATGTACTGGACTGACTGGGAGGAGGACCCCACAGAGAGCAACAGAGGGAAGATCAAGAAAGCTTGGATGGATGGTTCCCATCACCAAGTGTTCCTGACTAGCAAGACGGTGCTGTGGCCTAATGGCTTGAGTCTGGACATTCCCCAGGGCATCCTGTACTGGGTGGATGCTTACTACGACCGCATTGAGTTGGTTTACCTCAACAACACTGAGCGAAAGGTTGGCAAAGCTCAGGGATTGTATTTATACAGCAGTGTATTTGGGTATTTACTTATGATAAAATAAATACTACTCCACATTATCTAAAACAAATGCTCAATTCCAACATATTGGTCATAACATCAATTTAATGCATTTGTGGGAATACAGGCAATATTTGTCGATCTAACTCCTATCTCTTTCTTGATTTAATAGGTGGTGTATGAGGGTCAGGAGCTCAACCACGCCTTCGGCTTATGTCATTACAAACAATTTCTCTTTTGGAATGAGTACCGTGGTGGCAGCATCTACAAACTGGACCAGGTCACTAAGACAGTCACCCTCCTCCGCAACGAAAGGCCACCCATCTTCGAGATCAGAGTGTATGATGCACACCAGCAGCAAGGTATATATCCTTTCTCCTCATTCATTCTCACTTCATGACTAAAAAGTTAAATATGATGATGATGATAATTTTTCTTCTTGGTTTGTCTCTTCATGTAGGCACCAATGCGTGTCGAGTTAATAATGGTGGCTGTAGCAGTCTGTGCCTTGCCATTCCCAACGGCAGGTCCTGTGGCTGTGCTGACGATCAAATCCTGGATGTCGATAATGTCACCTGCAAAGGTACTTAGCAGCTTTACCAGTAGAAAGGTTTCACCAAAGATTCATGTGAAAGGTTGTGGAAAATTAATCATTCAGCATGAGTTAAGGCTGTTAAAGAATTCTAGGCTGTACTTTCCATTTGCAGGCTCTACTATACGCTGTTTTTGCCAAATCTGGAGCGACATTTTAATACCTACGAAAATATTTTCGCAACTTTAACAGAGATGAAAGCTGACCAAAAAAGCTTTGTTGTGTTTTGGTGCTCGGCTCTTGTCTGAATGGCCCATCTGTTTCTACTCCCACCCCTGATCTCAACTCTAGCCAACCCCTCCTACGTGCCCCCACCCCAGTGCCAGCCCGGGGAGTTTGCCTGCAAGAACAACCGCTGCATCCAAGAGCGCTGGAAGTGTGACGGGGACAACGATTGTCTGGACAATAGTGATGAGGCCCCTGAGCTCTGCCGTAAGTGTGCCATGTCATTGTCATGGTTACACAGCAACACATGGATAAACAAACAATCTTCGTAAGGGTTTTAGCTAATGTGAATCGACAGAGCGCAAACTACAGTTTCCAAGATTGTCTCTTTCCATGGAGTGTAATTCAATTCACTCCATGGAAATGTGGGTGTAATTTCACTGACCAGCTTTCTCCTCATCAGGCTATAGTGACAATCCATCGTATTGTTCTTGGATGTTCTTTTCTTTTTTTTCACTTCATTTAAAGTTACATACTTAAGGGTTAGTGGATTATTTAGCAGGCCGAATAGTATACCAAGGACAGAAAGTGTTGATTAACCAGGTTGCTTGGTGTTCATAACGTTTTGAAAAAGAAGTGTTTTCTGTTTTCTTCCCCCAGACCAGCACACCTGCCCAGCTGACCGCTTCAAATGCCAGAACAACCGCTGTATCCCCCTGCGATGGCTATGCGATGGCGACAATGACTGCGGCAATGATGAAGATGAATCCAACACCACCTGTGCTGGTATGTACAAAGCTGGAGATCTTTGTAGTTTAGAAAGCATTAGAGTTTTTCATTCATCTTTTGATTTGGATTTGATTGTGTTACCTGTGTTGCAGGTTATATGATTTTATTCATGAAGGGTTTTTGGTGTTAGATGAGTATTTCAAACACATGAAACTAAGAGGGATTGACAACTATATAAGAGTTTTCTCAGAAATTATAATTATTTATAACTTAAAAATAGTATTAGTAAGAAGAAGAACTTAATTAACAAAGTGAGTGTGCTGTTTTGGGGTTACTATTTTTAAGTGAGAGGGAGAGAATAGAATATGGAAAGTTAGGTTATAGTTTTATACATCTTATTTAACAATGAGGAGTTATTGCAAGCTTGAATGTTGAGTCAGCACTATTGCAAGACGAAGGTGGACCTTTTACAGCACTTAACTGTCTTACACCTCGTTCCCCCTCCAGCTCGCACATGCCCACCGAACCAGTACCCTTGTGCCAGTGGGCGCTGCATCCCCATCTCCTGGACATGTGACCTGGATGACGACTGTGGAGACCGCTCCGATGAACCAGACTCCTGTGGTGAGTCTCAACGGAACCTTCACCTTTTTCTTCAGTAGAACATGTTTTAGTTTGAGACAACAAATGTGCTTATGATATTAAAAATGTTATGTTTCCTCTCTTGGCCCCTCTTCAGCCTACCCAACCTGCTTCCCTCTGACCCAGTTCACCTGCGCCAATGGCCGCTGCATCAACATCAACTGGCGCTGTGACAACGGTAATCATCTTCTGAGACTTCCTTCACCTTCCATGAAGCTGTATCTTTAAAACAATCTCAATAACTGAAAATACAATCTGTGTGTGTTCATGTGCAGACAATGACTGTGGGGATAACAGTGATGAAGCCGGCTGCAGCCATTCCTGCTCCAGTGTCCAGTTTAAATGTAACAGTGGCCGCTGCATCCCAGAATACTGGACCTGTGACGGCGACAATGACTGTGGAGACTACAGTGACGAAACTAATGCCAACTGTACCAACCAGGGTAAGGAACAATACTTTACCAAACTGAAATAGCAGTGCTCTTTACAGCGTCATTTGTACTTTTGCCACAGTCGAGCTCTCACCACATCATGCATTGTATTTCACTATGTTTACATGTTGCTGTTGGCACTTGTAAAGAGGTTGTCACAATGAAGATGGGATCGTTCTCCCTCCCCCCGTTTCGTTTCCTCTGTCCTGCATGCCCCTGCCTGCCCTCTGGATTCCACTTATCATTTACAGCAAATCCCCTCTGTTGCTCTGCTCAGGAAATGATTATGTTTTGTGGTTAGATAACAATTAAACTCTTATGGTCTCGTGCAAATGGGACAGATGTTTTGACTCTGCCACACTGATATGAATTTGCATGTTTACAGTTGAAAATAGCTGGTGGCCATGTTTAATGTGTCATGTCTGATTTTGTTTCGTTGAGTTTTGCTGGTTAACCGCTCTTTGAAACAATGACAGATGCAGCATCACAACACAGTGTCGGGTACGCCTAGAAACATAGGCTCCTGCACACGGGGTGTGTGTGTGTGTGTGTGTTCTGAAGTTGTATGTACTGTTTGATCCATGCAGAAACACAGCCAACTGCTGTCAAGTCCCAGCATGCAAAAACGGGGCACAGCGTGACCTGTTGGTCTAATGAGCAATCTGCGCTCTGTGTGTGTTTGTGGGCTCTCTTGGCCTGCTGTCTGGAAGTCATTAACTAAAATCAAAAAGCAACACTATCACCTTCCCCTCCTGTATATTGTAGTCCTGTGCTGAAAGTTCCCCCGGCCCATTTCTTGCTTTAGCCTATGCCAAGAGCTGACCTTTGCCATGAGGCGTTGTCATTGTGCCACCTCCTCACTGGTGCCTTTAATCTGCCTGTGACATCAGTCGCTGAGCTCTGTGTGTCATTGTTGTTTGACTTGGATCAGTGTCAAGTTGTTAACCCTGCATCCCAGCATACCTACACATTAATTAACAACTAGAATTGCCTACTCTTTCTCTTCTCAGTGTTTGTGCTCTGCGAGAGTGATGTTTGCTGGTTGTGATTCCAGACCAGTTATTTTTCAGTTGCTGATTTCTACTTGTATTTTATTGCCTCTTTGACATTGGATAAACATGCTCCATCTTTTTTGTGTCTTGCTGTTTTCTCTCCAGCTACCCGTCCTCCAGGTGGCTGCCACGTAGATGAGTTCCAGTGTCGGATGGACGGCCTGTGCATTCCCATGCGCTGGCGCTGTGACGGGGACACAGACTGTATGGACCTGAGTGATGAGAGCAACTGCGAGGGTGTGACCCACATGTGTGACCCAGCAGTCAAGTTCAGCTGCAGGGACTCTGGTGAGGATGCTGTCAGCTGGCTTAAGAGTGATGACTCTTTCTAACAATGTTGTTGTGTTAGTACAAATAGGGTTATATTTTCTGAGATGAGGACAAATAAGTGAGTGCCTGGTCACACCAGAAAGTGGCACTAAAGAAATGTATTTGCACATCCGTCATGTGGTGGCTGCTCTTAGTTTAATTTGTGACAAAGAGGAAAGTTATTGCTGTTCCCTCTCATTCTGCCCATTTGTTCTCTCTGTTCCCTTTAAGTTAAGCACTGTTAAGATGGTTTGTGATTGGTCAATGGCTTGAATTTGGATGTCAGTTCACCAAAGTTCTAGTTAATTTTGTTAGATCCACTGATTACAAAAATTTCACTGAAATTAATAGATTTTTAGTCTGAACTTTCACTGTTATAAATGCTGGTGTGACCAATCCCTAAAACTGGTTTAAAACCAATTTGTATGAAACAACACAAGCTGAAAATGAATATTTTGTGTTCTTGACAGCTCGTTGCATCAGCAAGGCCTGGGTGTGTGACGGTGACAGTGACTGTGAGGACAACTCTGATGAGGACAACTGTGAGGCGTTGGTGTGCAAGTTGTCTCATCACATGTGTGCTACCAACGACTCCATCTGTCTGCCTGCTGAGAAGCTGTGTGATGGCACTGATGACTGTCCGGATGGCTCTGACGAGAAACTTTGTGGTAAAACATTCTTTAGTCACAAAAAACATTCTACAAAGTTTCTACAATAACCACAACACAAAAGTATGTTCAATACCTGGTTCTTTTGTCCTGTACCTTCCTTGATATTAAAACCCCCGCAAACAGCATGTATAACTCTCCTATCTCGGCTAAATTCCAACCTTCAATCTTTGCTTTTTGCCTGCAGACTTGTGTTCATTGGACAACGGTGGCTGTAGCCACAACTGCAGCATCATTCCTGGGGAAGGTTTCATGTGCTCTTGTCCCCTGGGCATGGAGCTGGGTGCCGACAACAAGACCTGCCAGATCCAGAGCTTCTGTCCCAAACACCTCAAGTGCAGCCAGAAGTGCGAACAAGAGAAATCCAGCGTCAAGTGCTCTTGCTACGAGGGCTGGGAGCTGGAGTCTGACATGGAGAGCTGCAAAAGCACCGGTTAGGAAAATCAGGACCTTTTTGGCATGAACGGTTTATTTACTCCTACAGACTGAAGAATTCTATTTTGGCTTCAGATTGAGAGCAGAAATATTTTCCTTGTGCTGAACAAGCTCTGCAGTACAGATTATAGTGCATGTATATACAGTATTTAATGCATCAGTGTTGAAGATAGATTATTTTTCCAGAAAGTGAGCAGGAAACTCCTTCAGTTTTTTTCTTTGAAAGGGACAGATGGAGGGGGAGACACTGCAGAGACAGCTGTGGCAGGATTTTATCCAGGGCCAATAAGGGCTTTTGGGAATCTGGGCCATACATTGTTGAGACGATAACACTTTTGTTGGGTACAACTTCTTTGTCTTAAGATCCCTTCAAGCCTTTCATCATCTTCTCCAACCGCCATGAGATTAGAAGGATTGAGCTTCACAAGGGGGAGTTCAGTGTGCTGGTACCAGGTCTGAGAAACACCATCGCCTTGGACTTCCACCTCAATGAGAGCACCCTGTACTGGACTGATGTCGTGGAGGACAAGATCTACCGTGGGAAACTGTCTGAAAATGGAGGTGAGGCAGCCAGTTAGCTACAGCTATTAGTAATTTTAGGTTATGCAGAAAGATAGATGGGGTGGGAATGTATAACAGTCTTATAATAAGTAAATCTGTCATCTTTTTGTAAGTAAAATAAAAATAGTGATAATAATAATAATAAATAGTGGATTATTCCCTCTGAGATAGCAAATCATATTCTTTTGATGGAGCTTTTCTCGGAAGCAAAAATCTTCCTCTGAGCAAATTCACTGTGATTTCTCAGAGCCAAATGTTTTTGAAAAGAGTCTGTGGTCAGCAGTGGCGGTCTGTGACCCTGAATAAATCTCTCAGGTCACTATTGGCCTTTCCTGCTCCAAAACCCCAGGTCTCTTTGCCAATCAAGGTTGTGTTCCCAGCACAGCACTTAGGGGGCACACGGAAGGCTTTGTCTCTTCCCATTTGTCTCAGTACTCGCTGTGCGTGACTTCAGCCAGAACACTGATGTAGCGTAGGAGGCACAACACACTGCAGTTCCAGTTCCCAGCCTTCCAACTTCACCATTAAAATAGGGCTCCTGAGCAGTAACATTGTGACCAACTCACAGATCAGCTCCTGCTGCTTATTATTGAAGCCATTTCAGAATCTCTAAAGTTGTTGGCATACTACCCACATACACACACAGAAAGGCAGCCATGACTCCAGCATTCCTTTAAGTAAACTGCGAATAACGCCTATCCCTCTCCCTCTAATTACTACTGGAAGGCCTTGTGAAGAACTTGTCTGTTCGTTCTCAGCCTGAGATGATGACACATTTTAGTTTGCACCAAGTCTGCGTGAGAGCCCGTTGTTTCTGGGAAATAATAAAAAGAGTGGGAGATCTGGTGTTGGATGTTTGTTTTTTTTAGAAGTGGAGCAGTTGGGTTGGGAAGATAGCACTGGTCAAAGCCACGCTGACAGACACAGCAGCAGTGCGTGCCCTTCACTGACAGAGTAAAGAATTCTAAACAATTCATTGTTTGTCAGGTTTTTTTCTTTTTTTGAAATGGACCTTATGTGCCAGCTGGAGATTTGCTCTTCTTGCTGAACCGAACGTGAGCCAAGCTATTACACTAAATTAGCTGAATTATAACAGCTATATTTCTACTTGCTTGCTATTCAAATGCATGATAAAGAACACATCCTAGCTTTAACTCCCTCTTTCTGTGTCCCATTCAGCTCTGACCAGTTTTGAGGTGGTGATCCAGTACGGACTGGCTACTCCAGAGGGCCTAGCTGTGGACTGGATAGCTGGAAACATCTACTGGGTTGAAAGCAATCTGGATCAGATAGAGGTGGCCAAACTTGACGGGACCATGAGAACAACCCTGCTGGCTGGGGAGGTGGAGCACCCAAGAGCCATCGCACTAGACCCTCGAGATGGGTAAGAAGCATAGATCTAGGGATTCTGAAGCTGTAATCAGCGTTTTTAGAAAATGGGAAGTTATTGGAATTTCCAGTGCCTTTTTAGCTCAGGATATATTCCTCCTGTTGCATTTTCTATTAAGCTGACATGTTCTCGTGTGACAATACAGTACACATCTGTGAAAATCCCTCCTCACATCCATATATTTTCTGTTGGCAGTATTCTATTTTGGACAGACTGGGATGCCAGTCTGCCCAGGATTGAGGCAGCATCTATGAGTGGTGAAGGCAGACGCACCATCCACAGGGAAACAGGCAGCGGTGGCTGGCCCAACGGACTCACTGTGGACTACATGGAAAGACGCATTGTCTGGATTGATGCCAGGTAGCTTTTGCCACTAGTCTCTGAATATACAGAGCACTCTCACTGCACTGCATCCACCCACTCACTCATTACATCACCCACCCGCTCAGTCTTTTTTCTCTTTGCTTGCCCTTATTAATCTTTTTTAATAAACATGCAGATGTGCTTTGCTTATGTAAAACGACATATAAAGCACAGACTCATCTAGTAACACGAGCAGCATGCATATACTTAAGCTGATGACCGTGTTATCCCTGTTATGTAAAGTGTACATCTCTGCTTTAATGCCTCTCCAGGTCAGACGCTATCTACTCTGCTATGTACGACGGTTCTGGGCTGATTGAAGTGTTGCGGGGTCATGAGTATCTGTCCCACCCCTTTGCTGTCACCATGTATGGAGGTGAGGTCTACTGGACTGACTGGAGGACTAACACTCTGGCCAAAGCCAACAAATGGACAGGACACAAGGTCACCGTAGTCCAGCGCACCAACACACAGCCCTTTGACTTGCAGGTCTATCACCCGTCCAGGCAGCCCCAGGGTAAGTTGCACACCAGATACATATGCATACATATGTATACGAGAGCCCCCGTCAGATTCAACCCCTGCCTGTCAGCATGGCTGACTGATTTTGGAATTATGGTGGAATTCACATAAAATCAGGTGCTGTGGCCAAATGCAAATTTTCCCATTCATTTTGTCATGCTGCAGCAGCCAGTAAGACCGGCAGACGCCCAGGTGACGAACTTTGTTTACCTGTAGCATTGTAGCATTAGCTATTTACCTTAATATTCCGCTGTTCACGGAGCAGTTGTGAAGATGGATGTGATTACTGTACATCAGCTGTTCAGCCCTGCCACGAGAGAGTACAAAGACGTTAATCACCTTGCAGTGGCTTGGCTTGTATCGATCTTCAAACTAGAATCGCTGGTTAGTGTCGCACACTCCCGCACCGCTGCAACGACTGATTCTATGTGAAGTCGGCCTAACTCAAAGGAGAACAGTGTCAAAGTCACAATTCATTGCTGACCATGTTGATTCACGAGTCCTATTCCGCAAAGACAGCTGACCTTTTAGAGCTGTAAGATGTGTTGTCTCCTAACACTGGCAGCAATTTGGAAACCTCCTGCTGCCTTGTTGATCAAAAAGTCACCTCACTGTTTGATATTTCCCAGCAGCTGGGTAGGAAATAAAACCCTCCTCCTGCGACATAAATGTCTCGCGTTGATCACATAGACACATGATTGACAAGATGACAAAAAGATCAAATGTCAGAACTGTTTTGCTGTATTCTGTCACATTGAACTGTCAACTTGATGTTTAGTAGCCAATGGCTATGGGATCCCAAGGGTGTATGGGGAGCAGATATGCACTTGGAGGCAGGAAAAGAGAGATCTCACAGAATTGTTGATTGACAGCTGCAACCAATGACCATGACAGTGATGAGACATCTAGCTGTGTTGAGCGGTCTGGTAGCCAAAGTCTTTTTCTGCTGCCTCACTTTCCTTGAGGGTCCATTGATGGAGAGGTCCATTACACTCAGATACCGGACACTCTGGAAACAGCATCTCACATTAAAGTGACTTATCCTCATACTAGAATGTATAGATTTTCTTTTGTGAATTTTATGGAGATGCTATTTCAAAGTATATACACAGCAATTTGCAGAACATATTGTGAGCTTTAAAGGAAATGCCTCCCCTCTCTGTGTTTTTATCACGCACCACATCTCCTCATCATCATTTCCTCTTTTTTCTTCCTTTCAGCTCCTAACCCATGTGCCACCAGTGATGGTAAAGGCCCTTGCTCCCACCTCTGTCTCATTAACTTCAACCAGACCTTCTCCTGTGCCTGCCCTCACCTCATGAAGCTGCAGCCTGACAAACGCACCTGCAAAGGTAAGAACAGATACTATTACTCACACACACAAATGCATGCATCTACAGACTTTTTCTCTTAATTTAAGAAACAGATTGTGCACACACTAGGTTGTCCTATATAATCCACATCATCAAGGAGTAAGAAACAGGGTCTTTGTTTGCAGACATTTTTTCTCATGACTATCATGACTGCTACAGTGCGCTCAGCTCCTGAACGCGACATCAACATCATTAACTGTCATCTGTTATGACAGAAGATCTGATTACACCTCCTCTGTTTGTGCCACATGGCCTTCCATCACTCTCATTTCCATTTAATTTCATATAAAAGGCTGCCAAAAGTGAGGTCTTCTGAGGTCTTCATTTATCACTGTGTGAATACATGAGTGGGATTCATGACAGGTTTTCAGGGATGGCTGCGGGAATTTGTGTGCATGTGTGTCTATCTAAATGTAAAGCATTCTGCAGAACAATTCACATCACAGCAGTGTAAATTCAAGGATAATTGGATTAGAGGCCGTCCGATGCATTCGAATCTTCAGGGAGCAGAGGAGAGTCTCGGTCAAACTCTGAACCCGGACACATTCAGCAATTAAACTGAGTTAAAGCTGTACGAATTTTTGATTTAGAGGGAATCGTTTGTTGTGTCCGCCTCCCACCCCCCTGGAGGTAATCGAGCTTCAGGGCTACGTGTTACTGACTGGTCAGTTTGAGCCTCTTGAGCTTTTGTCTTCTAAGATCCAGCTTGGTCTTTGTGTGGCTAGTACAGTGAGAAGAAGCCTAAATATAACAAAACGTTTCATCACAATGTACTACAATAAAAATATAGATGGGACAAACTTGAACATAACTGCTTCTCACAAAATTGATAATGTCCGGAGATAAGCAAGTGCTGCTTAACGTATTCTCTATGCGTTTGTTTTTGCTTTCTCTTTTCGACCTTCCTTTCATTTGTAGATAACTTTGAAATACTTTTGAAAAGATTCAGTCTCAGTGTTTGTGTTTTTTTTCAGAGTCCCGCAAGTTCCTTCTATATGCTCGTCAGATCGAGATCCGGGGTGTAGACATTGACAACCCCTACTACAACTACATCATCTCCTTCACCGTGCCGGACATAGACAATGTGACAGTGGTGGACTATGACGCTGTGGAGCATCGCATCTACTGGTCAGATGTCCGAACGCAGACGATCAAGAGAGCCTTCATTAACGGCACAGGGGTGGAGACTGTTGTGTCTGCTGGTGAGAACGGTTAAAGGAATATCTGTCCAGTTTCTTTTTTTTATTCTTTGTTTTGATTTCAGTTTATGGTTAAAACTTTATGTATCGGTTTTAAAAATTAGATTAAACCCTAACCTTTTCCGTTGTGGTGCTAATATTTCCCAGACCTTCCTAACGCTCATGGGCTGGCAGTAGACTGGGTGTCCAGAAATCTCTTCTGGACCAGCTATGATGCCAATAAGAAGCAGATCAATGTGGCCAGACTAGATGGATCCTTCAAGAATGCTGTCATCCAGGGCTTAGACAAGCCCCACTGTCTGGTAGTGCATCCTCTACTGGGGTGAGTGTTAACTCTAGTTTAGTAGACCCGAGTTTAGTTTTGAAATGTGAATTCTCTCTCTGATGCTCTTTCATTTCACTTAATGACCAAATTTCCCTTTAAATACCTTTTTATTTAATTCTAACTTAATGCCATAAATTCAATACAACGATAAACTTTGTTGAAGGTTTATGTGGTACAGCTGTCGTTCTCTGCCTTCTTCTTCTTCCTTAGTTGTGTCTTCTACTGTAGTTCTTCTTTGGTAGAGGTATTGCTCTTCTCCATAGAAGTCATTTCATCCCCTCTCTCTGTCTCATAACAATCATATCCCTCCTCAGGAAGCTGTACTGGACTGACGGTGACAACATAAGCATGGCTAACATGGATGGTAGCAACCACACAACACTTTTCACCAATCAAAAAGGACCTGTAGGTGAGCAGATGTACACCCTACTGCCAAAAATAACTGACTGCGAAATAATGCTCCATCTCTATTTACCTTTACAGGGTGGAAGCACAGATTATGAATGTAAGTATAAAAGATGTATTTGCATGTATATTAACATCATTATTCTGTCCACTCAGGCCTCTCTATTGACTATGAAAAAGAGCAGCTTTACTGGATCAGCTCAGGAAACAGCACCATTAACCGCTGTCAGCTGGATGGAACTAAACTGGAGATCATGGAAAGTGTTAAAAGCAAACTTACCAAGGCTACTGCACTGGCTATTATGGGTAAGATGAAAAACATGATAATTGAAAGTTGATAGTATGATCTTATTACTGCTTAAATTCTAAAGAGATCAGTATCTCAATATCACTAGCCCATGTTAAAGGAATAACCTACAAAGAAATGAATCGATTGTCCTCACTGTAGGAGACAAGCTGTGGTGGGCAGACCAGGGAACTGACCAGATAGGAACATGTGACAAGAAGGATGGAGGAAACTGGAAGATTTTGCGAAACAACACCTCCCCTATGATGCACATGAGGATCTATGATGAGGATGTGCAGAAAGGTAAGAAATATCAGTTGAAGAAAAGTGGGTTTTGTCAGTAATGAGTCAAAAAGTAATTATATATCATTCAGAAGAGTTTAAAAGTCAATTTAGATTACATTCTCTTGAGTGTCATGTTCTGAAGCATCGCTGATCTTCTCTTTTTCCTTTAGCCGGTATCAACCTGTGCAGTAACAACAATGGAGACTGCTCCCAGCTGTGTCTGCCCACCTCACCAACAACCAGGGCCTGCATGTGCACTGCTGGATACAGCCTCAAGACAGGACAGCAGTCCTGTGAAGGTAAGCCACTGCTTCACAGCTATAAGTCACACATACAATAGGAATGCAGCATGTCCTAAAAACAAAAACTTTTTCTACTGTCACTGAGCAGGGATGGGCTCTTTCCTGCTTTACTCTGTTCACGAGGGAATTAGAGGAATTCCACTCGACCCGGTAGACAAATCTGACGCCTTGGTGCCAGTGTCTGGCACCTCTCTGGCTGTTGGTATTGACTTCCACGCTGGTGAGTGACACTGAAAGACATCAGTAACTAGATGTCCTTGCGTGAGTGACATTTTAAAGCTGTTATCTCAGTGAAGTGAGTATTTATAGGATGACACAAAAAGCCTCTTTGTTTTCAGAGAATGACACCATCTACTGGGTGGACATGGGCCTGAGCACCATCAGCAGGGCTAAGAGAGACCAGACATGGAGAGAAGATGTGGTCACCAACGGCATTGGCAGGGTGGAGGGCATCACCGTTGACTGGATAGCAGGTCTAGTCATTAGAGATTTGAGATCCTGTTTTAATTCACTTGTGCATACTAGGCACTTTTTTTGCACAAGCACAGAGTCACAGAAGGACCACATAGCTGATTTGCATCCCTGTTCTTTTATAGGAAATATTTACTGGACTGACCAGGGCTTTGATGTGATCGAGGTGGCCAGGCTGAACGGCTCCTTCCGCTATGTAGTTATTTCCCAAGGCCTGGACAAGCCCAGAGCCATCACTGTCCATCCAGTTAAAGGGTAAGGCATCCTGCCAACGGTTTAATTCTCCCTTCTGTTATACTGTTGCCTTTAGGTACTTGCAATGTAGTTTTAACTGTGCTACTATAATGCACTTTTAAATCATCTTGTGTGCAGGTATCTGTTCTGGACTGAGTGGGGTCAGTACCCTCGTATTGAACGCTCTAGGTTGGATGGCACCCAGAGGTTGGTCCTGGTCAATGTGAGCATCAGTTGGCCCAATGGAATCTCCGTCGACTACGAGGTGTGGACCACAGCTGATGTCATAGCACTTAACATGTCCCTTAACACATTTGTCATTATTATTATTAGAGGGTACTTCTGGGGTCTAGTTTTAACCAATATACTGTGACTTTCCCAGAGACTGGACAATTGGCCATTGGTCTTTTCTTTTATGTAATGAGAATTATCCATAATTATTACTGATTCAGTTATAGTAGTGGTTCATCACATGCCCTGTGGTTTCATAAATGTAATTTAAATTATAATATGTAGTTGAATAATAGCCCACATTGCATTATCTGCCAGATATAATAGCAAATAAAAGTGATGATGATTTAGCTGTAGAGCAGCCAGAAGTTGTGACTCATTTTTGGTAATGCTATGCTAAAATCACACATAAAAACCATCCAGTATTGTATTTAAAAGCAGTGCTGTAGCAACAAGCTAAAAGGGGTCATTCTATGTGTGTATAAATTAAGAGAGTACCAGCAAGCCAGTCTCCCTAATACCTTTTTGGTTTAATGTTATTTGGAAACTGTGAACGCTATTTTACTTCCGCTCTGTCTCTGCAGGAGGGTCTGCTTTATTGGTGCGACGCCAGGACAGACAAGATTGAGCGTATCAACCTGGAGACTGGAGAGAACAGGGAGCTGGTGTTGGCCAACAACAACATGGACATGTTTGCTGTGTCTGTCTTTGAGGAATATATCTATTGGAGTGACAGGTCAGTTCAGTTGTTAATTAATTTGTTTATTTACCCGTCCTTTTCTATTGCTCTATTATCCAGTCATACGTGTTAAAGGATGACAGCTTTAAAATCATGTGGAAGAGTTTGTGTATCATGCTGTTTATTGACTCACGTTTATTGTTGTCTCTTGTTTAGAACTCATGCCAATGGTTCCATTAAGAGAGGCAGCAAAGACAATGCTACAGATGCTGTACAGCTCAGGACTGGTATTGGTGTACAGCTGAAAGACATCAAGGTTTTCAACAGGGCCAGGCAGCAAGGTAGGAACACACAGGAATCGCTGAAATGCTGTGTTTAACCAGGCTCATTATTTGTTTAACAACCCACATCATAAACGTGTCACACTCTCCCCAGGCACCAACGTCTGCAAAGACAATGGCGGCTGTGAACAGCTGTGTCTTTACCGTGGCAACGCGGAGCGCACCTGCGCCTGTGCTCACGGCATGCTGGCAGAGGACAACCGCGCTTGCCGCGACTACGACGGATACCTGTTGTACTCGGAACGTACCATTCTGAAGAGCATCCACCTGTCCGATGAGACAAATCTCAACGCACCAATAAAGCCGTTTGAGGACCCTGACCACATGAAGAATGTCATTGCCCTCAGCTATGACTATCATGGCGGTGGAGGGAAGGGAGCCAACCGCATCTTCTTTAGTGACATCCACTTTGGCAACATCCAGCAGATCAACGATGATGGCACAGACCGCAAGATTGTGGTGGACAGTAAGTATGGAGTCATCAATCAATTCAGTCTTTTCAACACCTGAGCAAATCCACAAAACTCTGCTAAATTACTTCACCTATGCCTTTCTCTCCACACTTTCTATCTACGTATATTTCAGCTGCGTCGCCTTGTGGTACCATTTCTTTTATCCTGCCCATTAATAATTGAATGTCGTCCCTCATCTCCTCGACACAGTAAACAGCCATCATCACACATTTTGTCAACGCAGGCACCCAGGAGGATCCACTGTAATGCACACACAGCTGCAGCTTCTCAACTAGAGAAGATTGACATCACTTAGGGCTGCCACTTGAAGACAAAACACACACACACTGTGATTTTTGCTTGTTTCAACACCGAAGTGTCTCTTAAATCCCACTCTCTTTAAATGATTCAAGAGTAGGTTGTTGAACTCCATCCAGAAAAGCATTACATTTAAAAGCCCTGAACCAACGTTGTTCTTAACACACCTTATGCAAAACATTAATTATTTGACAGGAAAGACAGGAAAACAAGTAAAGTACATGGGGTTAGTGTTTTTATTGATGTTGAGATCAGGGTTTTAAACAGATTGTGAAAATGATAGCTCGTTTTTCATCCACCAACTACAGAATGTATTTTAGTTGAAGGGCAATTTAATAAACTTGAGGTTAGAGGAGTGTATTAGTTCCAGACTTGGCATTATAATACATATTATTATATATCAACTTTTATTAGAACTATAAAATAATGATATGATCATATTATGTCACTGTTTTACTACATTCTGTTGTCCAAATTAAAAATTTAACAATAAATCCAAGCAAATTGTATTTAAAAATGACAAACATGAGTAAAAAGTTTTTTAGATCACACACTGGATTGAAGTTCATTGCATTTAACGTCACTTAGAGTATTGCATATGTAATTGTGCATACATTTCCATTTAGAATAGATTGATTCATATTTATTTCATGATATTTCTTTAAGCCATATTACCTAGACCTAGTTCCAGGATTAGGTGATTTTTGAGGTTATTTTCCTTTCGGCCAAAGAGTCAGTTTTGGCCTCTTTCTGAGGTTGTGTCCGTCTCAAACGGCTGCACCGTGTCCCTGCCCATCACATGAGGACAACCAATAAGACAGCTTTTGCACCATGCCCAGCGTTCTCTCCCCAGCTCTAGTAATTCCCGTCTAAACTTTTGAGACATAAATCCATACAGCACAGGGTTTACTACTGCTACTGAGGACGCCAACAGTCTGGCCAGGATGGCAAAGGTATTGTAGCCAGGGTAGCCTGTTATGGTTCTTCCGATGAAGGAGAACATCAGGGCATAGGAGGGCAGCCAGAGCAGAGTGAAGACCAACACCAGGAGAGCTGAAGTGTGAGTGACCTGCCTCTGGTAGCGCTCCAGCTGGGGAGTGTTCCCCAGCTGCCGTGCGCGTCGAAGAAAACAGTAGATCTTGGCATACATCAATACAATGATGCCCAGTGGTAGAGCAAAGCCAAACAGGAAGAGGGTGATGCTGTAGATCAGCTGGCTGAAGTCAGACAGGAAGGCAAAGCAGTACACGGCGCTGGACCCGGTAACTGTGCGGAAGGCAAACTGCGGCACTGCCATGGCAGAGGCAGGGACCCAGAGCAGACCTACTGTCATCTTTATGCGTTGGTGCTTTCTCAAACGGTACGCCCAGGTGGGGTGTACCACTGTCAGGTAACGTGTCACAGCCAAAGCAGCCAGAGTAAAGGCTGAAGCAGCTGAGCAGGCCACGCCCAGGAAGCTTATGGCCTTGCACAGGAAGCTGCCGAAAGGCCAGAAGCCCAAGGTGATGGCAGAGGTGTGGAAAGGCAGGCAGAGCAGCAGCAGCAGGTCAGCAGCACTCAGAGCCAGCAGCAGGGTGTCGGTACCATGCAGGGGTTGATTTGCTTTCTTCCTCCTACCAGTAAGAATGGTGATGACCAGGGTTTGGCCCACCAGGCCAGTCACCAGAATTAGCCCGTCAAGGATGGGCACCAAGGCCTTAAACAAAGCCCCATCTGCCCTATTCATTTGGCCAAGGCCACTGTTGTTTACTTGCTGCCCCAAAGTCTCCATGCATTCACAATAAAAGCCTTGTGAGTTATTAATCTAATGGCCTGTTAAATTTAAGTATCAGAACAGCATGTCCAGGCAGTGGACTGGGTGATGCATTTCTTGTCATTTTAGTTTTTTGTGTGCAGAGTTGTAAATGTGATCTGCGTAAATATACAGCCCATCATTATGTATTCATTTTGAGGTACCCAGAGATGGTCAAGTGGTTAAGTCCGATACCTCTTGAACCAAACATACTCAGAATATATATATAAAAAAAAGGAAGATAAGTGAGAAAGTGAGAAACTTCTCTTAAAATGTTTTTGCTGTTAACCAGTTTTACAAAAAAAAAAAAATACAAATAAACATGACCTTTTTAAAGAGCACTCCTTGCACACTGGTTTTCCCTTGGCTGCATCAGCACGTCCTCCATAATCCATAGAGGAGCAGTTTGGGTCAAAGCCGGAGAGATGTCAGTACAGCAGTTACTCTTTGCTGTATTGATTTCTTGAAACCAGGCAACAGTGGACAAATTCATCCCAGCGGTTGCTAACAGACCGTCCACTTTAAAAGCAGTCAATGCTACTTGATGCTAAGTGGTCACCGCGGCAAGAGGCATCTTGTCCGTTTAGAAGCTCTTCAGACACTTGCAACCTGCAACTTCACCAGCAGAAGAGTAACTGTACGATTTTAAAAAATCTTCAATCGTTTGATGAAAAAACTGTAATTAAGGATCTTAAAATGAATAGCAACAAAAGCTTAGTAATTCTCAGGTGTCTCTTCGATTACTATGCTATTCCTGTGATAGTCAGAAAGGCTCTGTTCTGAGTGGCAATGTTCTTCCCAACACGTTTTCACCACTGTTTGCACAGTAACCAGGGGCTGAGCTGATCTAGGCAAGGGGAGGGGAGACTGTGCTTTTTCTCATTGGTGTGAATGCTGGAAGCATTCACACATATGTTCTTCTACAAAAAAAAAATTTATTTTTATTATTATTCTTCCGCCCGCTTTTTTCAAACCCTATCTCCTTCCACATTTTTCAA